>JADBJO010000664.1:80000-105000 GCA_016801955.1 Conus betulinus | reverse complement strand
GAGAGTTCAGAACATCAGTTACAGTGCAGAGGGATGGCTTACATCCATTACCATGGCAACAAAGAAAAAGACAGGTCTGTGTAGTCTGTCCAACCAGTTCAGTGCCTTCCTCACTTCTAAAAACCATCAGGCAAAGTGGACATCAGCTTTCGCACGAGTGTGATAGGAGCACATCACAGAACAATGAAATCGCCTGTTCAGGTAGGGTTGGGCAGATATTCCATTTCTGTAGCTTCAGTATAGTAGGCTATATCATTCTGGGTTCATCGAATTGAATCAGGGAAAAAGAGCTACCTAAAGCAAGCTATAATGACATGTTATTGACAGAACCATAGAAGAAGATACTTTGTGTAAACTTCGTCCAACATTTGCCACAGTTCGTGGGCTTCTTGCATGTGTGGGAAAATCAGGACGCACTCAGTATAATGCGACAAAGCTTTTCAATCATCTGAAAATGAGAGGAGTGGTACATTCAGTTTTGGAGAAAAAAAAAACCCTCTTCAGGAATTTATGTACACCAAATTGTGAACTTACATGGCGTCATACCATACTCAACAATCTGCAAACATGATGAACACAGAACAGCAATGTGTCGTTCATATCCTCCGACCAGCATGAAAACTGTTAAGCACAGAACAGCAGTATGTCAACGCTCAACATCATTCGCATTTTCCCAACAAATCATTGAATACGGTGTATATGACAAAGCGCATTTTCAAAATGTAAGTTCCATGATGCAGTCCAATTATTTTTATTCTGAAGTTCTCAAACATATGTGTACGAATTTAGATGAATAACATTGTGCAATAAATCGTTTTTTATTTTCACTTGTATCAACATGATATTTTGTTCACTCAGTTTCTCTTTAAATATTTTGCTGTAATTGTCTTTTCAAAGGGTTGCGTGAACATTTTTATATGACTTGTGAGTTGATTTAAACGCGGGGGTGACAGCCCTGATATGGACCTTTGCGATCGGCTGGGCTGTAAGCAACATCACTTACCATTGCTGTAATTCCTTTCTTTGTCCACAATTCCTTTGATCAGTTTTTACGACAGAAAAAAGTCTGAATTCACACACACACACACACACACACACACGCGCGCGCGCGCGCGCACGCACGCACGCATGCACGCACGCACGCACGCACGCACACACACACAAACAGAGAGAGAGAGAGAGAGAAAGTGAGAGAGAGACAGGCAGACAGACAGACACAGGGAGTGTGTGTGTGTGTGTGTGTGTGTGTGTGTGTGTGTGTGTGTGTGTGTGTGTGTGTGTGTGTGTGTGCGTGTGCGTGTGTATGTGTGTGTCTGTGTGTATGAGAGAGAGAGGAGAGAGAGAGAGAGAGAGAGAGAGAGAGAGAGAGAGAGAGAGATATCACAGTCACTCTTCATATCCTGATAAAGTCGAAAAGTCCTGTATTAATGCAACAAAGACACTGTACGTGCTTAACGTGGTAAATCTCATAACAGAGCATTGAAAGAAAAAAAAAAAAAACAAAAATCGTCTTTGTAACCTGAGTCCTGTGCACACCTGCAGCATGTGTAACGTTAGAATCACCTTCAAACTGAAACGGCACTGAAGGCCGGACAACGGAAGGGGGAGAAGGGGGGTGCGGGGGATGAGGCGTTCAGGGGCGCCCAGACCCCCCCCCCCCCCCCCCCTTCCTCCCCCTGCACCTCTTTCTCCCTCACCTCTGGGGGCTGCCAAATGTTGAATTTCTGCTAAGTTGCCCTGATTCTGAGCACTGCAGAAGGACTGCCAGCATCTGAATGTTCGCCAAGTTGCCCTTTTTCTCCGCACTGTAGAAGGACTGCCAGCATCTGAATGTTTGCCAAGTTGTCCTTTTCCTCCGCACTGTATAGAAGGACTTCCAGCATCTGAATGTTTGCCAAGTTGCCCTTTTTCTCCGCACTGCAGAAGGACTGCCAGCATCTGAATGTTTGCCAAGTTGCCCTGGTTCTGCGCACTGTGGAAGGACTCTCGTGAGCTCAGGAGCTCCCCCCTCCCCCTCCTCTCCCCCCCCCCCCCCCCCCCCCCCCCCCCCCACCCCCCGCTTTCTCGCGTAACATCTCCCGCCGTGCTTAACTGCCCATGTCTAACGTAAATCGCACGTAACTGACCTGCACCCCCACCTCCTGACTTCTGCCCCTGTCATAGCAAAATGCTCACCGGCATATATGTCTTTACCTGGATCACAGGCAACTAAACTTGACCCAGTGATGTTGGCCCAAAATTCAGTGACAAGGACAATGTGTGTATACTAATCTGCATCACATGTAACTACCCATTTCCTCCCACCCGTAACGTCAGCCCAAATAATCATAACAATGATGTCAATTTTTAGCCTGTGAAAAAAAAGCTTACTCTGCCCATTCCCATAACTTCAGCCCCACGTAAAACATCAGAGACAGTGGACAATATAAGCTAACAGTATGTATAACCTGAGAAGGAGGTCTGTTTCCTCTACAATGGAAGGACTCCATGCTGGGGTGGGGGGTGAGAGGGGAGGGGGGGGGGGGTGAGTGGGGACGAGGGATGGAAGTGAGGAGAGTGAACGGGACATTACTGTTGTGATCAAATCAACCAGGAGCATGGTTGCGTCTTTCTGCAGGATTGGATGGGGCAGTCAGGATCCTCTCTATCCGCCCCTCTCCATCCCTGTCCTGTCAGGCTCCTCTCTATCCGCCCCTCTCCATCCCTGTCCTGTCAGTCTCCTCTCTATCCGCCCCTCTCCATCCCTGTCCTGTCAGCCTCCTCTGTGCCTGCTCCTCTCCACCCCTGTCCTGTCAGGCTCCTCTCTATCCGCCCCTCTCCATCCCTGTCCTGTCAGTCTCCTCTCTATCCGCCCCTCTCCATCCCTGTCCTGTCAGGATCCTCTCTATCCGCCCCTCTCCATCCCTGTCCTGTCAGGCTCCCTCTCTATCCGCCCCTCTCCATCCCTGTCCTATCAGGCTCCTCTCTATCCGCCCCTCTCCATCCCTGTCCTGTCAGGCTCCTCTCTATCCGCCCCTCTCCATCCCTGTCCTATCAGGCTCCTCTATTCCCCCCCTCTCCATCCCTGTCCTATCAGGCTCCTCTATTCCCGCCCCCCTCTCCATCCCCTGTCCTGTCAGGCTCCTCTCTATCCGCCCCTCTCCATCCCTGTCCTGTCAGGCTCCTCTCTATCCGATCTCTCCATCCCTGTCCTGTCAGGATCCTCTATCCGCCCCTCTCCATCCCTGTCCTGTCAGGATCCTCTCTATCCGCCCCTCTCCATCCCTGTCCTGTCAACCTCCTCTCTATCCGCCCCTCTCCATCCCATCCCTGTCCTGTTAACCTCCTCTCTATCCGCCCCTCTCCATCCCTGTCCTGTCAGGCTCCTCTCTATCCGCCCCTCTCCATCCCTGTCCTGTCAGGCTCCTCTCTATCCGCCCCTCTCCATCCCTGTCCTGTCAGGATCCTCTCTATCCGCCCCTCTCCACCCCTGTCCTGTTCTTCGTAGCTAGCTACCTAGTCTCCTTCCTCCTGTTCCCCTCTGAGTCTCGTACGTCCCGGTACCCTCCGCTCCCAGACATCAGACAATCCCCCGTTCTCCGCGTCACGCATACAAACCGTGGAATCACTGGATCGGTCACTCAGCCGTTGCAGGTCACGCCATTCTTGCCGTTCTGGCACCGGTTCCACCACCATCATCAGACTAGGGGGATCAATACACCCCCTTTCCCCCCACTACTCTGTCCCCGTACCCTCTCCTGCCTCTGTATCTCATCCCCACCCGTCGCTGACAAACAGACACTCACCAGACAAGCCCCGCACTCATTGCCCATTTTCCGCATCTCTGTGGTGAGCTCATTGCTGATCTGACATCCATCGACCACCACCACCACGACCACCACCACCGCCGCCGTCTAATCTCCCATATTTCCGTCCCTCCATTGCATCACCATTGAGCACACGAGTGCGTATCAGGGAACCTCGTATCTGTGTTCCGATGGGGATTCACCGAGTAATATCCTGTATAAAAGTCTGTTAGCTTGAACTGGTTGGCATTGTCACTGTTACCAAGAACATCGTGCGCGTGCATCATAACGTGGCTGTTTATTTTGTTGTTGTTCATTATTGTGCGACGTCTGTAAACCAGCGATTGCACGAACCGCACTGGATCACACACACACAGACACACACACACACACACACACACACACACACACACACACACACACAGAGAGAGAGAGAGAGAGAGAGAGAGAGAGAGAGAGAGAGAGAGAGAGAGACAGAGAGACAGACAGAGACAGAGACAGTTTCAATGCATACTTTTCACATGCTTCTCTAAATTTGTATTCTATACAACGATGTTAAGCGCCTAAAGAGATAAAGTCTGAATTTATCATAACCGACACCGAAATGCCACGGTCAATGTCAGTCGAACTTAAAATCTGCCTCCAGCTTCTCAGTCGAGGTAAGCTTTTGGAACACAATGATGTTTGCTATTTAAAAAAAAATCTGAAAATGCATCGAGAACTGATGAAGAAATAGAGTAGTACCATGATTAACATTGCTCTCTCTCTCTCTCTCTCTCTCTCTCTCTCTCTCTCTCTCTCTCTCTCTCTCTCTCTCACTCACTCACACACACACACACACACACACACACACACACACACACACACACACACACACACACACACACACACACACACACACATGATTTACGCAATATGCGTGTTATTTAGATTTTATCACTCTGCATATTTTCATCTCCTAACACAGGCTTATGGAGATGTCGTCAGGTCTACTTTTAGACGGGCTATTCAGAATTTAAAACACGTGGTACGTAATTTAGTCACAATGCAATAAAAGCCACTTGCATCATTAGTTTATCTTCTTCACGAGCATATGATTCAATATAATGTAGGTGAACCCAATGCGCACACTTTCCTTACAGAAATACGACACCGTTACGACAATGACTGATTATGGGGAAGGAAAGGAAGGAGGGTATGAAATTAATATGGAAGCAGACTGCCTTCAGACATACGTTGAAATACAAACGGGTAAAATTCATTCTGCTTCCCAGGATAGTATGGTGAGATGGGGGAAGAAAACACCGTCAATGTGGTGCACACCGACAACGTTCATTACAAACATCTAATACACTAATCACACAGGCTGTAGAACGCTTCATTACAAACATCTAATACACTAATCACACAGGCTGTAGAACGCTTCATTACAAACATCTAATACACTAATCACACAGGCTGTAGAACGCTTCATTACAAACATCTAATACACTAATCACACAGGCTGTAGAACGCTTCATTACACAAACATCTAATACACTAATCACACAGGCTGTAGAACGTTCATTACAAACATCTAATACACTAATTACACAGGCTGTAGAACGCTTCATTACAAACATCTAATACACTAATTACACAGGCTGTTGAACGTTCATTACAAACATCTAATACACTAATTACACAGCCTATAGAACGTTCATCTTAAACATCTAATACACTAATTACACAGGCTGTAGAATGTTCATTACAAACATCTAATACACTAATTGCACAGGCTGTAGAAAGTTCATTACAAACATCTAATACACTAATTACACAGGTTGTAGAACGTTGATTACAAACGTCTAATACACTAATTACACAGGCTGTAGAATGTTCATTACAGACATGTAATACACAAATACACAGTCTGTAGAACGTTCATCTTAATTTACACAGGCTGTAGAATGTTCATTACAAACATCTAATACACTAATAACACAGGCTGTAGAACGTTTATTGCAAACATCTAATACACTAATTACACAGGTTGTAGAACGTTGATTACAAACATAATTCACTAATTACACAGGCTGTAGAACGTTCATTACAGACATCTAATGCACAAACTACACAGGCTGTAGAACGCTTGAAGGTCTGGCGGCAAAGGTAAAGGTACCGTTGCACCACGTGACTGGTCGAGAAGTCCTCTGCATGAAGTGAAGACAGCCCATGAGGGCAGCACGTTCCATGGGCAGACACAGCAGGCCCCCCCACACACAGTCTCCGCCTCCATCCTCTCCGTCAAAGTCGTCTGCGGTGGCACGGTGGTTCGACCAATTAGTGGCCGTTAATTATCCTAACTTGGAAACTGTTCACGATGGGAAAGTTCCAGTCTGATCTAAATCGGATACTGAAGATGACATGTACTTAATTGAAGGCCTGTACGGCCGCCATTTTGACGTCAAAGTCTTTAAAAAAAAAAAAAAAAAAAAAGCTCCCTAAACACGACTTCAAGGACGCATTTTGTAGACAAGATTTCATTCTAACTACCTGTGTCGACAGTGACTTTGTTTGAATCGAAAGATAACCTGTGTCGACAGTGACTTTGTTTGAATCGAAAGATAAGATGATTATTAAAATGGACTCTTTAATCTCTCTCTCTCTCTCTCTCTCTCTCTCTCTCTCTCTCTCTCTCTCTCTCTGTGTGTGTGTGTGTGTGTGTGTGTGTGTGTGTGTGTGTGTGTGTGTGTGCGTGCGTGCGTGCGTGCGTGCGTGCGTGTGTGTGTGTGTGTGTGTGTGTGTGTGTGTGTGTGTGTGTGTGTGTGTGTGTGTGTGTGTGTGTGTGTGTGTGTGTGTCTCCCAGTAGTGACGTGATTGGTGCGTGAGGTCAGGATCAGATACTTGCATGCAACCTACGAGCTCCCGTGCCATCTTTTTAACAGCAAAAAAAAAAAAAATTCGTGACTCAGGAGTCAACCAAATATTGCGTTTAATACATGCAAAAACGATGAATCCAATACAATTTTGTCTTAACTGACATTCCAACAGAAATCCCAATGACGATTCACTAAAATGTGTAAGCCGCTGCTTGTATATATGCGTCCGGATGGGTGAAAGGATGTCTGTGTAAGTGTTTGCGGTGAATGTGACATAACACAGCACTGTGCAGGCCGAAATCGTTGGCATGATCTATACAAAACAATAGGTCTGTCACATTCACTGAGGGGAGGTTACTATATAAGCCCAAACTCAGCGTGTTGCTTACACGCTGAGTTTGGGGCTGATTACCCTTGAACTGGAAGATGGATGAAATCGACTACAAACCAACACTGACAACATTTTAGGATAGCAGCATTGTGTTTGTTTTTATAGCATAAATGCGAATGCAATAACAACAACACAAATAACGACACGCACAACGTGTGTATTGAAGATAAGTCAGTAAGTGTCCTTCGTTTAACACTACTTATTTTCTCCGCGTGTGCCCATTCAGGCACTACTTTTTATCAGGCACTACTTTTTTACCATGCACGTCCTTCAGTCAGCACTTCTGTTGACTACACGTGTCCTTCAGTCAGCACTTCTGTTGACTACACGTGTCCTTCAGTCAGCACTTCTGTTGACTACACGTGTCCTTCAGTCAGCACTTCTGTTGACTACATGTGTCCTTCAGTCAGCACTTCTGTTGACTACACGTGTCCTTCAGTCAGCACTTCTGTTGACTACATGTGTCCTTCAGTCAGCACTTCTGTTGACTGCATGTGTCTTTCAGTCAGCACTTCTGTTGACTGCATGTGTCCTTCAGTCACACTTCTGTTGACTGCATGTGTCCTTCAGTCAGCACTTCTGTTGACTGCATGTCCTTCGGTCTGCATTTCTGTTGACTATACGTGCCCTTCAGTCAGCACTTCTGTTGACTATACCTGTCCTTCAGTCAGCACTTCTGTTGACTGCATGTGTCCTTCAGTCAGCACTTCTGTTGCCTATATGTGTCCTCCAGTCAGGACTAATTTTTACTACTTGTGTCTGTCGTCAAACACTAATTTTGACTACATGTGTCAGCACTGATTTTCACTATTTGTGTCCTCCAGTCAGCATTAATTTCTATTACTTTTGACCTTCCGTCAGCACTGATTTTTACCACATGTGTTTTCCAGTCAGCACTAATAATTACTACATGTGTCCTCCAGTCAGCACTAATTTTTACTACATGTGTCCTCCAGTCAGCACTAATAATTACTACATGTGTCCTCCAGTCAGCACTAATTTTTACTACATGTGTCCTCCAGTCAGCACTAATAATTACTACATGTGTCCTCCAGTCAGTACTAGCTTTTACTACATGTGTCTCCAGTCAGCACTAATTTTTACTACATGTGTCCTCCCGTCAGCACTAATTTTTTTACTACATGTGTCCTCCAGTCAGCACTCATTTTTACCACATGTGTCCTTCTGTCAGCACTAACTTTTACTACATGTGTCCTCCCGTCAGCACTAATTTTTACTACATGTGTCCTCCAGTCTGCACTAATTTTTACTTCATCTGTCTTCAAGTCAGCACTGATTTTTACTACATGTGTCCTCCAGTCAGCACTGATTTTTACTACATGTGTCCTCCAGTCAGCATTAATTTTACTACATGTGTCCTCCAGTCAGCACTAACTTTTACTACATGTGTCCTCCAGTCAGCACTAGTTTCAACTACATGTGTCCTCCAGTCAGCACTAATTTTTACTACATGTGTCCGTCAGTCAGCAGTAATTTTTACTACATGTGTCCTCCAGTCAGCACAAATTTTTTTACTACATGTGTCCTCCAGTCAGCACTAATTTTTACTACATGTGTCCACCAGTCAGCACTAATTTTTACTACATGTGTCCTCCAGTCAGCACTAGTTTTTACTACATGTGTCCTCCAGTCAGCACTGATTTTTACTACATGTGTCCTCCAGTCAGCACTAATTTTTACTACATGTGTCCTCCAGTCAGCACTAGTTTTTACTACATGTGTCCTCCAGTCAGCACTGATTTTTACTACATGTGTCCTCCAGTCAGCACTAATTTTTACTACATGTGTCCTCCAGTCAGCACTAATTTTTACTACATGTGTCCTTCAGTCAGCACAAATTTTTACTACATGTGTCCTCGAGTCAGTACTAATTTTACTACATGTGTCCGCCAGTCAGCACTAATTTTATACTGCATGTGTCCTCCCGTCAGCACTAATTTTTACCACATGTGTCTTCAATCAGCACTAATTTTTACTACATGTGTCCACCAGTCAGCACTAATTTTACTACATGTGTCCTCCAGTCAGCACTAGTTTTTACTACATGTGTCCTTCAGTCAGCACTAATTTTTACTACATATGTCCTTTAGTCAGCACTAGTTTTTATTACATGTGTCCTCCAGTCAGCACTAGTTTTTACTACATGTGTCCTCCAGTCAGCACTAATTTTACTACATGTGTCCTTCAGTCAGCACTAATTTTTTTACTACATGTGTCCTCCAGTCAGCACTAGTTTTTACTACATGTGTCCTCCAGTCAGCACTAATTTTTACTACATGTGTCCTCCAGTCAGCACTAGTTTTTACTACATGTGTCCTCCAGTCAGCACTAATTTTTACTACATGTGTCCTCCAGTCAGCACTAGTTTTTACTACATGTGTCCTCCAGTCAGCACTAATTTTTACTACATGTGTCCTTCAGTCAGCACTAATTTTTTTACTACATGTGTCCGTCAGTCAGCACTAATTTTTACTACATGTGTCCTCCAGTCAGCACTGATTTTTACTACATGTGTCCTCCAGTCAGCAGCACTAATTTTTACTACATGTGTCCTCCAGTCAGCACTAGTTTTTACTACATGTGTCCTCCAGTCAGCACTAGTTTTTACTACATGTGTCCTCCAGTCAGCACTAATTTTTACTACATGTGTCCTCCAGTCAGCACTAGTTTTTACTACATGTGTCCTCCAGTCAGCACTAATTTTTTACTACATGTGTCCTTCAGTCAGCAGTAATTTTTACTACATGTGTCCTTTAGTCAGCAGTAATTTTTACTACATGTGTCCTCCAGTCAGCACTAATTTTTACTACATGTGTCCTTCAGTCAGCACTAATTTTTACTACATGTGTCCGCCAGTCAGCACTAATTTTTACTACATGTGTCCTCCAGTCAGCACTAATTTTTACTACATGTGTCCTCCAGTCAGCACTAATTTTTACACACAAGTGTCCTCCAGTCAGCACTAATTTTTTACTACATGTGTCCTTTAGTCAGAACTAATTTTTACTACATGTGTCCTTTAGTCAGCACTAGTTTTTACTACATGTGTCCTCCAGTCAGTACTAATTTTTACTACATGTGTCCTCCAGTCTGCTGTACTGACATTTGTTTAATCTCATATCTTTGCTTCACATATAAGGTATACTGCTGGAATTAATTTTGTTCACCTTAGCGCTTGCATTTGCAGACACAATATTTAGCCAGCGAAAAGATCACGTCAAACGTTTTATCTGCTTTGTAATGGTCAATGTTTCCAAAAAAGACTATATTTTCTGCCTGTGATAGAATTTTTCGTGTAGAGAATCCTGAAATATGCTCGAAAAAACTGTTTTTTTACTTGCTCATGATTGAAAAAAAAGCATTTGCCGTAAAGTTTCTTTTTTGTCATGACAAAAGGATTTCGTCAGAATCAATAATGTTCATCTTCTGTAGAGAAACGTTGCTCCCCAAATTCTGAGGCTTAATCTGATTTGAAACCGCTCGGTTTGATATCTCTTATATGTCGAATCGTCTTAAAACGCTTTATTCCCAAAACAATGTAATTCCTAGCCTTTCTCTCCAACCGCCACACCACTCTGAACTCCAGCAATGTGCGCAGTGTGCATGCATCAGCAGGCAGGCCAGGCGCAGGGTAACTAGAGTGAAAGGGACTGCTGCCTGAACTCAGCCCTGCTGAGATGTGGGGGTAGGGTTGGGAGGGGAGTGGCTGCAAAGTGGGATGAGAGCTTTAACGGAGACGGGTTCCGTGGTGATTGAAGGTGTCTCTTATTTCTCTTTACGTCATGGGCGTTCTAAAGCTTATCTTGCGGTGTAAGGGGCAAAGCGTGCGTGCCCCCACTTATTTTTTATATCCGGGAGAAATCCAGAAGTTTGAATTCTGCGGGGTTTTTTGTTTGTTTGTTTTGTTTTGTTTTAAGCTGCCATCTACCGTGCCTCTTCGGTAGCACTACTTCAAACGCTGCAACCCTAGCTTCCCTATGTGCAACCACATCTTGGTCCACACTGCGGTCACAACTCCACTGGCAAGAATTCTTTGGGAACTATCAATATCAATTCGTCTAAGGCAACCACTAGAGCAGACACTGCAATGCTGTCGAGTCGCCTGGGTGATGTTCAGCGGAAGGCCCCCCCTACCTGTTCTGACAGACCATACGCAGCACACCACCATGACAGCCCCTTGTTCACAACACTCCTAGCTGGGTCAAGAGCCCAGTGTCCGTAGGAATTCCCATTCCCATGGAAGCCGCCGTCACAGCCATCGAAGGACGGTGGCCATCATCCCCTCCTCCCAGTTTCCATGGCAGCAGGGCACGAAGGGTCACAGAATGTTCTCAGTGATGATGAATGAGGATGAGGAAGGCGAGGAGGATGCTTTAAGAACTAAATGACAGTTTCAAAATGGAGTGACTGATGGCGGAGAACGAAACAAAATTTACAAAGAGAGGGGGTTAGTTACCGCCAGGGACATTGACAAAGCACAGGACAAGACACAATGCATTAAGACCTCTTGGGTCTTCTTCAGGTCTCTCTCTCGTTCTTTGTTTGTACTGTCCTAAATGTTAAATGTGATCTTTTTTTTTTTTTCCTGAAGAAGACCCACGAGGTCGAAATGCATCGTGTCTTGTCCTGTGCTTTTTGTTTGTCAATGTCCTTGGCAGTCACTAACCCCCTCTCTTTTTAAATTTTACTAAATGACAGGGCTGCAATTATACTTCCTTTCATAACTAATCTGGTTGAAACCAGGCCTGGGAAATACGGACACCTGCAGTGCTGGACGTGAAATTCAATTAGCACTCTGAAAGACACATCCATTAAGAGAATGTGGCTATGTAGGTCCAGTGTTCCCATCTGATTCACAGAACAATTAACAACAATGAACCGACTTGGACCACAGAGTGTCACCGGTACATTCCTTGGACGGAGCTGACCTTTTGCTTCCTGGTCATGGCAAGAGGCTATAGTCATTTCCTTCGTTGCTCTCTCTCTCTCTCTCTCTCTCTCTCTCTCTCTCTCTCTCTCTCTCTCTCTCTCTCTCTCTGCAATGTAAATTTGAATCACCTTCTTCTTCCTCCCATGCTCCCCTGCTCTCCACACCCCAGTTCCTCACACTCACCAGCGACACATTTTTATTTTCTCCACGCATTTATTTATTTATTAAATTTTATTTAGTCTTTTACTCGTTTATTGATTGATTGACTGGTTGATAGATTGATTGATTGATTCACTTATTTATCTATTGTTTTATCAATAGTTTTTTTTTTGTGTGTGTTGTTTTGTTATTTAATTCTCAGTCTCATCGAATCTGTCTTTTCTTTTCCCACCCCTCACCCATCCGGTCCGGTCTCTATATTTCATTCACATGGAAGGTCATTTTCGTTGTGTGTGTGTGTGTGTGGGGGGGGGGGGGGGGGGGGTTGTTTGTTTTTGTTTTTTTTTTTGTTTGTTTGTTTGTTTTTGTTGTTGTTGTTGTTTGTTGTTTGCTCATGGATTTAACAAAATGAATCTGTATCATCACTTTGTGTCGGTTGTCGAAGTGTGTGTGTGTGTGTGTGTGTGTGTGTGTGTGTGTGTGTGTGTGTGTGTGTGTGTGTGTGTGTGTGTGTGTGTGTGTGTTTGCGCGCGCGCGCGCACATATTAAACAGCCTCACATCTCGTCTCAATAACAATAAACCAGCATATTAAACAGCCTCATATCTCGTCTCAATAAAATTAAACCAGCATATTAAACTGCCTCACATCTCGTCTCAACAACATTAAACCAGCATATCAAACAGCCTCACATCTCGTCTCAACAACATTAAGCCAGCATAGTAAACAGCCTCACATCTCGTCCCAATAACATTTACCAAACAATACAAAGTCGTAATGAATGTGTCTCTGTGACTGGAGCAAACACAATTCAAGAACGTGGGTATCTGGAGAACATCCCAAAGGGAAACCTCAAAAGAAATTTACATGATGAATTAGTTAGAAACGGTTTTTAAAGAGAGTTAAAGTTCCCCATAGCCGATGGACTGTATGAGCGGTGGTCTGTGAGAGATTCAGCGTGTTTCTGCTGTCGAGGGCACGCAGTGATGGACAGCCAGTCTAACCCTCTCTTTCCGCCGCCTTTAACCCTCCCCCTGTGCTGAATCAGGCACCCATTTACTAATGGAGTGGCTTCTCGGGCCGAAAAAAGAAATTTGACTACACAAGTGGTTTGAAATTCTGGAGGCAAACGCAGAACACCCTCTCCCCCCCTCCCTCCCCCTCCCCCCCCCCCCTCCCTCCCCCTCCCCCCCTCCCCCCCCCCTCCCCTCCCCCTCCTCCCCTCCCCCTCCCCTCCCCCTCCCTCCCCCTCCCCTCCCTCCCCCTCCTCCCCTCCCCCACTCCCCTTTCCGATCACAGGCATGACGACACACATCTGGAACAAGTCGGTGCGAAAACGTAGATGTGACGACGGGAAGATCAGATGACAGGGCCGCCTTGCTTTGAAGAAGGGTTTGCCGTCTCCATGCTGTCTACAGCCAGCCTACCCTCTACTCTCCTCCACCCACCCTCTTCCTTTCCTTTCCTCCACCACGCGTTCTCCCATGAGCTTCTCCTTTTATTGCCCACGTGTCATGACCTTATCATAGCAGCAGCCTTAATGGAATGGGGATGCGTTTCGTTTGGCACAGCGTGGGTTATCTCCCTGAAACAAAGGCGGCGGCACCGGCTGGCCGAAGGTCCCGCTGGGATTGGCTGCACTGAGAACATTATGACACATGAATCGTATGGGCAAATTTTCCACACAGCATTACTTTACGAATGAACTTGTTTTCCTTTTTTTTTTTTCCCTGTCAGATCTATGATCGCTCAAGCAAACACGCCTGCTTCCATTTCCCATTTATTGATTTTAATCATAATCTTGCGGTCCATGTTTCACAAGAAAAAGGTATCGTTTTCCTTGTTTATTTCTTCTTCTTCTTCTTCTTCTTCTTCTTCTTCTTCTTCTTCTTCTTCTTCTTCTCTCTTCTCTCTCTCTCTCTCTCTCTCTCTCTCTCTCTCTCTCTCTTTCTTTCTCTCTCTCTCTCTCTCTCTCTCTCTCTCTCTCTCTCTCTCTCTCTCTCTCTCTCTCTCTCTCTCTCTTACAGATATTTTGTGTACATTTATTTGACTTGCTTTAGTTTTGTTGGTGCATGAAAAGATCTTTCTAGTAAGGCGAAACATGTTGAGCTTTATATCATGTAAAGATCACAAGTCTTGATGACTTTCCATTTATATTGTTTATAAAACTGTTTGATCGTAAGGTTCATTCCATTGTGCAGTATGATCCGGTATATGGTGGCTACCAAAATGACTATATGTGATGAATCAATTCGTCTTTTGGCTCAGTCCGACCTGCTCCAAATCTTGTTTATGGGAACGTTTGTTAAGTTCATGACTTGAAAACTTACCTTCTCTTAGACGTAGATAGATACATTAAAATATGCGACAACGAAATAGTGGGCCATTCTCCACATGGACATCAGATAAGTCTCTCTTCGTTTTTTGTTTGTACTGTCCTAAATGTTAAATGTGATCTTTTTTTTTTTTTTGCTTGAAAAAGACCCAAGAGGTCGAAATGCATCGTGTCTTGTCCTGTGCTTTGTTTGTCAATGTCCTTGGCGGTAACTAACCCCCTCTCTTTCTGAAGTTTATATTGGGAATACTGGAATTAGTTGTCCATTATTTCAGATATTGAACATGTACTTCATGTGAGTTGCTTTGTCCTTTGTGCGGTGTAATGGGAATGTGAAGTGCATTTCGTCCTTTACTGCCCAGCTCCCATGAGCAATGGAGAAAATGGTATTAAGTCTATGTAGACCCGCCATCTATGTTTACATTGATCCTACACCGATCATCTACCTCTGCTGAAGTTTTCAGCAAATTTTGTATTGTTTTTGAGCAAAGCTTTAAACATAGAGAGGGTGTTACTTCTTGAGAGTGTTTGCCATGACTCGCTTTTTGTTCAGTTATAAAATATATTTGCACGTAATGATTGTGTTTTGTACGTTCACATGTCCTTTCACTAGTGGCCATGGCCTATCATATGATTAAAACTATCGGCTCTCTCTCTCTCTCTCTCTCTCTCTCTCTCTCTCTCTCTCTCTCTCTCTGTCTGTATCTCTCTATCTCTCTCTCTCTCTCTCTCTCTCTCTCTCTCTCTCTCTCTCTCTCTCTCTCCTCTCTCTCTCTCTCTCTCAGCGTATGTGTTAGCATGTCTAGCGTGTGAATCATTGTATGTGTGTTTGTGTGTGTGTGTGTGTGTGTGTGTGTGTGTGTGTGTGTGTGTGTGTGTGTGTGTGTGTGTGTGTGCGTGTGTGTGTGTGTGAAACAATCCACAGGATGTTAAAAAAAACCACTAGTTCCTTTTTACACACACACGCACGCACGCACGCACGCACGCACGCACGCACCATCACCATCACCACGGGTTATACACCCTGTACTCTCCCACCTACAACCGCCCCTCCCCCTCCCCTCCCCTCCCATCCGTTTCCATTTTCTTCCTCCCTTCTCGTTCTTTCTTACAGGGCAGCATCATTGATCGAGCTGTAGTCTACAGCTCTTCCTGGAATCCTCTGCCCCATCCTGCTGGGCTGCCCTCAGGCTGCACACCACAAGTCAGTGCGTGAAAGGCCTTGCTCAAGGAGTCGAGTATTTATAGACTGACGCACTTAGATTGTTTTGAAATGAAAATTGATTGAAAATTGTCTGAAAACTGATTCTCCTTTTTTCTTTTCATATGGCCATGAAGACAGATTGGAAACAAAGGAATGGGACTATCTGGACCATTCGAGCATGCGCAAAGACAGGGCCAGGGTGATGATTGGAAAGGCCTGGTATGTGACGTCAACTAAGGGGAAGGTCATGTATTCGAAGATTGTTTGTGATTTCATCGGTGAAAATCCCCTCCAAAACAAGGGAAATTACTGGTGGTGAGTTGTTCTTTTGATCAATTATCAGTTTTAACATTAAGCGCTCGCTGAAATTTATGGTAAGCCTGAAAACGGTTACACGAACTATATAGTGTTTTCGTGCAAAATCCTAATTGTGGCGTGTGGCCACGCCTTACAGACTGACACGTTGGGTGAGCGTCTCTTCCATTCTGTGGAGAGAAGAACAAGAACAGCAGGGATCAACTCCGGCTCTCCTCTGCGTACTGTTTGTTCAATTCTTCTGAACCGCGACAAAGCGAGACAGTTCATTTTCAGCCCCCCGTCTGCATCGGCTGACGGTGAGGATGGGGGTGGGAAAGGTGATGATAATAGTGATAATGACAAGGAAAGGAAGAAGGAGAAGGAAATAAAGAATAAAACAGCATGCGTATATAATACTCATACACAGATGTATGAGGAGGAAGAGAGAGAGAGAGAGAGAGAGAGAGAGAGAGAGAGAGAGAGAGAGAGAGAGAGAGAGAGAGAGAGATTCTTTGAATGATAAAAATGAACGGGTCATGTAAAAAAAAAAAAAAAAAAAAGAGAGAAAGATAAAAAGTCAGATAGAGTGAGAGAAAAGAGGAAGTTTCTCACCGTTTCTCACCTGTCAACATCTTCGTGTGGGTGAAGGAGTAAATTAAAGATCTAAAAGTAGAAGGAACAAAAAAGAGAAAGAAAGAGGCAAACACAAAAGAAGAAATGAAAGATAGAAAGAAAGACTGAAATGAAAGAAAGATGCAAAATAAGGAAGAAAGAAAAGATTCCAGGGGAGAAATCCGCTGAGAGATGTTTTATCGCACAACACCGGTTTTCGCTTTATGTTAGCGGGCAGAATAATGGATCATTTCATTTGCATATTAATAAATATTGGCAGCCCTTTTCGGGACAGCGATTTGCGTATTGAATGAGCCGGTATTGGCTTCGTTTTAGGGGTGTGTGGATTTTTTTTTCTTTTTTTTTTTCTTTCTTTCTTTTTTTTTTTTTAGGGGAGGGGAGGGAGAACGAAAGGCCAGGGCGTTTTTTTTTTTACACCCATCATAAACAAAGGAACGGAAGATGAATATCAAAATATTTGACGGATGGTGCTCGTGCTATGCGTGCGTGCGTGCATGCGCGCGCGCTGTATGTGTGTGTGTGTGTGTGTCTTTCTGTCTGCCTGTGTGTGTGTGCGTGTGTGTGTGTGTGTGTGTGTGTGTGTGTGTGTGTGTGTGTGTGTGTGTGTGTGTGTGTGTGTATGTGTGTGTGAGAGAGAGAGAGAGAGAGAGAGAGAGAGAATGTAACGATGTATGTATGTATGTATGTATATATGTATGTATGTATATGTATGTATGTATGTATGTATGTAAGTGCGCGCGCGCGTATGTGTGTGTGCGCGCGCGCGTGTGAGCGCATGTTCTTTGTGTGTGTGTGTGTGTGTGTGTGTGTGTGTGTGTGTGTGTGTGTGTGTGTGTGTGTGTGTGTGTGTGTGCGTGCGTGCATGTGTGTGTGTGTGTGTGTGTGTGTGTGTGTGTGTGTGTGTGTGTGTGTGTTTCAAATCTTGTCTGTATGGCAGGAATTCTCAGTCTCGAGCTACATATGAATTATGCAGGGATTGCTCTGATTTCAAGACGCCTCGCCGGATTCAGCCAAGTGTTTGGTGAATCAGGTTTGCATGTTTGATGTCATCAAAATAAAGTGCCGGCATCTTGCCCCCCCCCCCCCCCCCCTCCCCTCCAGACACACTGCTGGGCGCGCGCACGTACTACGCACGCACGCACTCACGCACGCACGCACGCATGCTCTGCTCTCTCTCTCTCCTCTCTCTCTCTCTCTCTCTCTCTCTCTCTCTCTCTCTCTCTCTCTCTCTCTCTCTCTCTCTCTCAATTTTCAAACGCTTACCACATGCGAGCTTACCATATGCATTCGAGCTACATCGATGCATATATACCCAAAACGAACTTTCTCACCCCCCCCCCCCCCCCTCCTCTCCACACTTTCTCCCATCTTCCCCCCCATTCCCTTCCCCATTCCCCATTCTCTCCATCTCCTCTCTATCTCCTCGCCTCTCTGCCGTCTCTCTCTCTTCTCTCCAAACTGCTCCACTAACTCTCTCCTCTCCTCTCCCTCGATCTCTCTCCTCTCTCTCTCTCATCTCTCTCCCTCTACTTCCTCATCTCGCTCTCTCTCTGCCTGCCTGTCCTGTCTGTCTGTCTCTCTTTCTCAAATTTCAAACTGCTTACCACTACGAATGTGCATGCGTGCTACACCGACGCATATGCACGCAAAACGAACTTTCCTCCCCCTCCTCCTCCACACTTCTTCTCCTCCACTCCACCCGCTTCCCCAGCTACTCTTCCCTTTTCCTCTCCCTCCATCCTCCTCTCCTCTCTCCTCTCCCTCAAATCTCTCCTCTCTCTCCTCCTCTCCTCCTCTCTCCTCCTCTCTCCTCTCCTCTCTTCTCTCTCTCTCTCTCTCTCAGTGTCCCTCCCTTCTTGGAGAAAAGTGACCTCTCATCGACCCTCAAACCGTCTCAGTCCTCTCTGGGTCTCTGGTTTGCTTGGTTGGGAAAGTGACCATGTTGTCCCACCAGTTCAGTGTCAGGGTCCTGGTGGCCTGTGGTGTGACAGGTTGTCCCAGGCAGTGTGAGGGTCCTGGTGGCCTGTGGTGGTGTACAGGTTGTCCCGTGCAGTGTGAGGGTCCTGTGGCCTGTGGTGTTGTACAGGTTGTCCCGGGCAGTGTGAGGTCCCTGGTGGCCTGTGGGTGACAGTTGTCCCCTGGCGTGTGAGGGTCCTGGTGGCCTGTGGTGTGACAGGGTTGTCCCAGTCAGTGGCGAGGGAGAGGTCCTGGTGGCGTGTGGTGGTGACAGGTTGTCCCAGAGCTCTTCAATGACTTTTCCTTCTTCCTTCTTCCCTCACCTCCTGTCTGGTCCCTGGTGCTATTTTTTTATTTCATCAGTATTTGTCCTCATACTTTGCTTTTTTTCGTTTTGTTTTTCCCCACTCATAGGTGACAATTACTTACCTTACGGCGATGACTTTGTCAAAGATGAGGGATGACTGGGGCCTTGTGAGCTGATGCACCTAGCGGTGTACAAGTCCTGGTGGCCTCGCTTTGCGCCTGAGGGTCGGCTTGTGGGGGCTGCTCGGTGTCTTCTGGTGTACAACTGCAGAAAAGGTCTTTCCCTCATGGATGCACCATCAGAGTCTCCTATAGTCCTTGGATATATCCCAGTGAAATATCAGTACTTTATCCAGAAGAAGACGAAGAAGAAGAAGAAGAGGAGGAGGAGGAGGAGGAAGAAGAAGAAGAAAAGAATACAATAACTGTCAAAGATCATAACATTTTTCATTTAAATCCTTGGAAATATGAAGAGAGACAGACAGACAGACAAGAGAGAGATAGAGAGAGGGAGGGAGAAGAGGGGGGAGGGGGGGAGGGGAGAGGAGAGAGAGGGAAGAACGTCAGCATGGTCTAGGCATATTTGGACTTCAGCATCAATCCCAGTCACGAAAGTGTCTATGCTATAAACTATAAAAAATTGGAAATTGCAAATGCAGGCAGCGGTCCTTGCACATAACCTCACCAAACAGACATATTTAAAAATTGGTCTATTCACACTATTAGTTAGGAGCTGCTGTGCTATTCCAGGAGCCCTACGTTTCAGAAAAAAAATGAATTGAAGTGAAATGGAAAGCATCTTGTGCAGTTTTATTCACAGTAACACCTTTCTGCTGTCTTCAACCTGAGCATATGTTCCAAAATTGGAAAGAAAAAAATAGAAATAAATTTGTAGAGAGAGAGGGGGACAGGAGGGTGGAGGAGACAGTCTGGTGTGTGTTTGGGTTGGGGGGGGGGGGGGGGGTAAGGGTTTTTTTGTTGTGGGGGGTCTAGAGAATAAAGTATACTCTATAAAAAAAAAAAATGAAAGGGATATCTGCAAACCACATTATCTCCAATGAACAGAAGGAAAAAATGATTCCAAGGTACAAACTACAACATATTTTATTTGAACAACACTGCAAAGAAAAAAGAGAAGGAGGGAGTCCCCCCACCTCCACCTCCCCCAATTTCAAATTCGTTATCACTACAACGCAATTTTTCTGTTTGAAAAGGACCATAAATACATGTGGAGAAAAATAAACTGTGGAAAACTGTGGAGTTAGTGGAAAGAAAACACTTTGTGTGTATACATTCCATATAGCATAGCAATTTCTCCAACATTTTCTTATCCCTTCCCCACCTGCTGGAATTGTAATTGGAAGGAGGGTGAAGGGTGGGGTTGAGATAGCACACCAAGGGAGGGGGGTTGGAGAGAGAACGTCACCACTCTCAAAGATGTCCAAAATATTCCCCCACCCACCCACCCACCAAGACACAGACACACGAACTGGAGAGAAAATTCGGACTCACGTTTATATTCATGTAATAAATATGAAATGGCAAATGCATGTGAAGATCTGAAGACAGATAGGACATTAAGATGGAAGCACTTGAAGGGATCCTCTATGAAAGTGAGACAGGCCAACAGAAACTGTGATGAAAATCGTATGAAAAGGGATGACAAAAACAAAACACAAAAATTCTGCGTCCAAAATGTTCAACCCAAATGATAATGATGATGAGGTTCTCAACGACAAAGAGTTTAATTTTCAACAAAAATAGACAGCTTGGGGCTAAATACAGGGTTCGTCTTCAACCATGCTTTGAACTGATTTTCTAGCTTGCACAAAACGTTTCTAGCCCTCCCTTGAGTGTAGACATAGCACTCTCTGTAGTTCCACCAGTCAAGAAATAAAAAAAAACAATGCTTTTTTTTCATAGCCTTCCAAATCCGTGTGTGGGCTCCCAGTCACCCAGTTTTTAGTGTCATCTTTCTCTGGTAACAGCCCACGATGAATCCGCTGATCATTTCAGCACCTAACTGAAAAAGAGGGGGATTTGCTGTTACTTTTTGAAATACAAGAGGATGTGGTCAAATTCTTCGTTGTCAGATTTTCTTGCAGACCAGAGTAATGAGTTGAAGAAATTGGGAGGGGGGGGGGGTAAGGGGGAGGGAGGAGAAAGGCTGATCACTGTAGTGTTCTGATCGACTAACTGGACAGTTTCACTAATAACAGTACTTTTTCACTTTAGAAAACAACTTGCAAGCAAAGAAAGAAAGTTGATTTATTGAAAATATTATCCAGACCTTGACCCCAGTCGGTAGGAGAGTCAGATTTCAGTGAAGTTAGACAGGGCGGGACATGCCAGCCACCATCTGCCATTTAGGATGATCATCGCAGCAGACGATCTCTTCTCTTACCTGGCACCTGCTCGTTTGTGTGGAATGGTCTCCCTTCTTCTCTGCGTAACACAGACTCTTTACAGACTTTGAAAACCTCCCTAAAGACACATCTTTTTAATCCTTTATTACCCCTTCTTTCCCCGACTGATTAACGATATCCACTTATCTCTGTGCTCGAGTCTGCTTGTTTTGACGCGCTTGTGTGTCTGTCTGCGTGTGTGTGTTGTTTTGTTTTTCCGCGGCGCTCGCGCGCGCGCGCGCGTGTATATATATATATATATGTTTGTGTGTGTGTGTGTGTGTGTGTGTGTGTGTGTGTGTGGTGTGTGTGTGTGTGTGGTGTGTGTGTGTGTGTGTGGTGTGTGAAGTGTGTGTGGTGTGTGGTGGTGTGTGTGTGTGTGTTGTGTGGTGTGTGTGTGTGTGTGTTTGTGCGTGCGTGCGCGCGCCGCGCGCGTACGTGTTTGTGTGTGTGTGTGTGTGTGTGTGTGTGTGTGTGTGTGTGTGTGTGTGTGTGTGTGTGTGTGTGTTGTGTGTGCGTGTGTGTGTGTGGTGTTGTGTCCTTTGAGTTAGAATTAGTATTTTATCATGTTTCTGTAATATGCCGCTTTGGCTCTCGCGAAGTAAAGCGCTCTATAAATAACCTTTTACATTAATTACATGACATTACATTATATCCACATTACATTACATGGCTTAGGCTAGGGCCTTTTTTAACGGTGTTGGGGTGATGGAGGGGGATGGGGAAGCTGAATCTGTTTTCAAACTGCTGCTAAAGAGTTCTTGTGGTTGGACAAAAACATCGTGACTAGCATGAGCCATCTAAGTGGCACCCCTGAGCCGTCTGTGTGTTTGACAGTAGCTATCTGGACCTTCCATGGTAATCCGTGTCTCTAGAAAGACTCAGTTACACTCTCCATGCTTGAAAACACCGCGTTGTCTGGACCTGACCAATAGAACCTGAAACTTTACCACATGACTGAAGGGAGCCTGGGATATCTGTTTGAGTCGTATCGCAGGTAGCTGGACGTCCTGATAACGGAATGATGTCCACATAACTTTTGTCTCGTTCCATATAAAAGTCCAAACAACGCGGCCAACACACTCACACACACACACACACACACACACACACACACACTGCAGCAGCGGCTCGGTTCAGGAAAACAGGGATCAGGGTCAACAAAAGAGAGGGAGGAAAAAGGGGCGCTCTGTTGAGAGGTGGGGTGAGGGGAAGGGGGTTTAAAACAAATGACACAGGTACCCCCTAAATAGGGAGACCAAAATCTCCCATAAAATGAAGATATGATTCATTGGAACTGTAACGGATGGTTACTAAAACTCGACATCAAGGACATAAAATATCACTTGACATTTTTTTTTAAACTGAATCAGACATTTGTTGAGTAGGAAATACGATCATACTGCATTTAGAGACTACGATTGTACGTATTTCTAGAGCAATAAAAAATGTTGGTGAATTCTAGTAATTGAGGTGCACTGGTATTGTACAGACGATTCTGTCACAATTTGTACGAAGAGTTAGCGTAAAGACAAACACATGGTGTTTGGAAGTAGATACATTGTTCTTCAATGAAATCCTATTAATGGTTTGTACATCTCGCCATTTGACAGCAGATGCTGTAGTGTGGCAGTGCGTGGCGATGGGCGAGAAGAGTCTTCAACAGATGTGTATCTTGAACACAGCTATTGGAGCCATAACCGTGACTTGCGCTATCTGTTTGAGAGAAGATTCGATGATGACGAAATTAATGGTTTTGGTAAACAGCTTTTCAACCTATGTTCATTATTTGATCGTGTTACTCTGAATGGGCTGTGTCCCTTTGATACTGCTGTGTCACTGACCTTCTGCACTACATTCGTTGACTCGCCGTATTTTTCTGCATGGCTAACGCTTTTCACCGCACCCAGGCTAAAAAGAAAAACAAACACTGATTTGGGAGTATGCCAAGGAAATCAGTTTTATTGATCATTTCCATTCTGGTGAAGTTCAAGATATGTATGTGAATGTGGTTCTTCCCTTAGACTGTGATGCTGAACAGGCACTGAGGCAGTTTCGGGATGCATTACTACAATCGAGTGAATGCATGAAAAAAAAAAAACACCATGTATCTATTGTTGATAGTGAACAGAAGATAGTTGGTGGTAAAACGCCCCAGTCATTCCCCTTCAAATGGACCCGATCCCCATCCGATATGTACAAGATCAATGTTGTCTGCAAGAAGTTGAGGTTAAAAACAAATCTTCTGTAATGATGTTCCGTCATCATTTTTTTTAAAATCATTAATAGTAACATTGTCTGACTGGTTGAGTGCGATCACTTCTCACTGTCGACAGCGCCAGGTCTAACACGACTCAGGGTGAACAGATTTCACACTAACCTGTCCTTGACATTGGCCCCATAATCTCACCGGGCCGTTTTTCTTCTTTCCCTGTTTGTTTAATTCTGGATTTGTTTTTTCTGAAAACCCGTGCACAATCCCATACGTACACAATCCTATTCGTATACAATCCCATGCGTACACAATCCCATACGCTGAAATCATGCACGATCGTGGCATTTCCTATCATATTACCTGCTCACGACTATGGCGAATTGTTAGAGTCAAAAGTGTC
The DNA here is from genome assembly GCA_016801955.1 of Conus betulinus. Classification (NCBI taxonomy): domain Eukaryota; kingdom Metazoa; phylum Mollusca; class Gastropoda; order Neogastropoda; family Conidae; genus Conus; species Conus betulinus. The sequence goes on along the minus strand of JADBJO010000664.1, from coordinate 81,103 downwards.
AACGACAGAGAAAAATGAACATGATGCATTATCTACTCCTTCAAGACCATCGTCAATGCCCACTATAATTTTAGCAAAACACAGCCAGCAGGTCGTTTTGGCACTATGTCTTGTGACTGCTATAAGCAACAAGGATACCTTTGTTTAGTCTGGCAGCCATTTAGGATACCTTTCTTGCAATACCTCTTTCGCTTACGACCACAGACAGAAATGCATATCTTTCTTGCAATATGTCTTCTGTAAGATGTCTTGATATTTTACCGGCAACATGTCTAATGCATGTTATGACATGGATATCTTTCTTGCAATATTTCTTGCACATCCTTGTGATACGATATAAACAGCATGAATTCTCCTGCAGCATGTCTTTCTTATAACATATCTTGTGCATGCTATAAACAACATGGGATGTCTTTGCTGTAACATGCCCTGTGCATGCTATATACAGCATGGATGTCTTGCTGTAACATGCCCTGTGCATGCTATATACAGCATGGATGTCTTGCTGTAACATGCCCGTGCATGCTATATACAGCATGGATGTCTTTGCTGTAACATGCCCGGTGCATGCTATATACAGCATGGATGTCTTGTGTGTAACATGCCCGGTGCAATGCTATATACAGCATGGATGTCTTTGCTGTAACATGCCCGGTGCATGCTATATACAGCATGGATGTCTTTGCTGTAACATGCTTTGTGCATGCTATATACAGCATGGATGTCTGTGCTGTAATATGCCTTGTGCATGCTATATACAGCATGGATGTCTTTGTGCTGTAACATGCCCTGTGCATGCTATAAACAGCATGGATGTCTTTGCTGTAACATGCCCGGTGCATGCTATATACAGCATGGATGTCTTTGCTGTAACATGCCCTGTGCATGCTATATACAGCATGGATGTCTGTGCTGTAATATGCCTTGTGCATGCTATATACAGCATGGATGTCTGTGCTGTAATATGCTTTGTGCATGCTATATACAGCATGGATGTCTTTGCTGTAACATGCTTTGTGCATGCTATATATAGCATGGATGTCTTTGCTGTAACATGCCCTGTGAATGCTATATATAGCATGGATGTCTTTGCTGTAACATGC
>JADBJO010000664.1:57500-77500 GCA_016801955.1 Conus betulinus | reverse complement strand
TATAGATTTTTTATTTTTCATTGTATGCGGTAAACAGGAATTCTTTCTGTCACCTCTATCGCTCAATCATCAACGGGTACGTCTTATATTCTGCGCAATTGACGCATGCAGTGTGTATTTTTGTGTGTCACTCATCGCTCGCCCCATTTATTACTGCACTCATGGAAATCTCTCTCTCTCTCTCTCTCTCTCTCTCTCTCTCTCTCTCTCTCTCTCTCTCTCTCTCTCTCTCTCTCGGTGGCTCTTGCATTTTTTCCCCTCTATTTTTGAGTCAATTGGGGAAACTTCAGCCACATACACATGTGCTGTTTATTTTTTTTTTGTAAATAGTGTTTTTTCAGCCATTACCCCGTGTATTACATCCACATCTGAAAGTTCTCAAGTTTATCTGTAGGTTTGTTGTGCGTTTGGCTGGTTGGTTGGTTGGTATAGTGGTTGGTTGGTTCATTGTTGTTGTTGTTGTTGTTTGTTTGTTTGTTTTCACAGGGGTGTAAAGTAATCAGGGGTACGCTCTTTGTCGATTTCGAAATGAGTGAGCTTCAGCGTCTGATAGGCGGAAGTCTCAACAGATTGCAAAGACATACTGGTATCGTTTTCAACTGACTAAAAAGACAATTTATGACCCCCCTTCCCCCCCCCCCCCCCCCCCCCCCCCCCCCCTCTCTCCCCCCCCCCCCCCCCCCCCCCCCCCACCCCACCCCCCCATGTTGAAGAATGCCCAATGCCGCTCCCGCCCGTGCCCTCGTGCTCTGTCTCCCTGTCTTCCGCCTGGAGCTCTCCTCTGTAGTTTTTCTCACCTTTCGTCGGCCCTCCCGCTTCACAACTGGCTGGAGAGATCTTTCGCTTTGTGAAATGCAACAGCCAAAACAATTATGGGATGTATCATATCACACATAGGTTTGGGGGGTGATCGTATAATAATACAGGATTTCGTTTGGTACCCTGACACCCCTGTCATTGATTGAATTATGGTTGTGTCCAAAGCACTTTATGTGGTAATAGTTATGCAGGTTTTAGCCGCCGATGCATTTTATAAATGTATTTGATACGATTTTTGTGTCTCACTGTGATTTTTATCACCGTATTGTTTGAAACTCACATTTCGCAAGTTTCTATTGATATGCATTCAGCTGGGTTTCTATTTGACACCCTGAACGCTTCGATTGTGGTTTTGTTAATGTGCTTTTATACTAAGCATGCTTCAGCAATCGGTGCATTCAATGAACATGTTTGAAAGGTTTATTTTCTGTCACAACCAGTGATCTTTATACTGCTGTTGTTTTCATGCAGATACTTGCCAAGTGTTTTATTTTTATTTTTTTTTTTTTTTTGTGCGTGCCACCCTGTGCAAGCCTAGTTGAAACGCATTGCATATCATCATGGGTTGCATTTTATATGAGATAAATCAGACATGGATCTTTCCATGTATACAGCGAGCAGCATTTTATTTCTCTATCACCCTGTGCATGTCTTAACTATCAACGTGTGTTTTGGTTTCATCATCTTCTACCTGCTTGATGTATGCGGTATATATTTTTTTGTGTATCAATGTATGTTTCATTTATTGATTGGCCGCCTGTTGCATGTGGCTTTTTTGTATGTGTTTTCTGTCGCTGACACCTGTACAGTATTCTTTTGTGTGTAAGAAACGGTGCCCTGATTTATTCATGCGTGTGATACCCATTAAAGAGGTTCTCAAGATTGTTTGTATAAGTGGGAGTAGGGAAGGGGGAAGGGGGGAAGGGGGGGGCTGCGCAGGGGGGGGGGGGGGGGGGGGGGTGCATGGGCCCACCTGCGTTTCAGTCTTTTATGTTATGCACATTCTCTCTCTCTCTCTCTCTCTCTCTCTCTCTCTCTCTCTCTCTCTCTCACACCACACACACACACACACACACACACACACACACACACACACACACACACACACACACACACACACACACACACACACACACACACATTCCCCTCCTTCTGTCTCTTTTTTTCTTTTTTCCATTACACGCGCGCACACACACACACTTGCACACTCGCACACTTACGCGCAAGCATACATGCACGCACATACGTAAGCACGCATGCACACACACACACACACACACACAAGTACACACACAAACACATGCACGCGCGCGCGCGCGCGCGCGCGCGCGCACACACACACACACACACACACACACACACACACACACACACACACACACACACACACACACATGCACGCACGCACGCACACACACACACGCACGCACGCACGCACGCACGCACGCACGCACGCACGCACACACGCACACACACATACACCACACACGCGTTTTTCGCACGCGCGCACACACACACACACACACACACACACACACACACACACACACACACACACACACACACACACACACACACACACACACACACACACACACACACACACACACACACACACACACACACACACACACACACACACACACACACACACACACACACACACGCATTGCATACTCGCTGCATATGTAAGAACTATACTCATTCTTCGCAGAATTTGTAGACAAACGAGAAATTGTTGCCTTGTAACTTACGTATGTAAATATTTTTGACGTTGTGGCAATTTCGTTCACCAAGTGTGGTCTTCGATTGCTTTTTTCATCCTTCGTACAGATTTTTAAAAAAAATTTTATAGCAATTGAATGTTTTCTTGTTTGTGTTTTATTTGTGTCCTTCTGTTTGTCAAGAGATATAAGGGCATTCGCGGATGTCATTCTTCTTTCACAGAAGCTGGTTGCAGTGATCATGTATTAATACAATGTAATGAGTAACTTCAGAATATCCTCTTTAAACTGTCAGGGGTTGGAGAAACTTTCAAAAGAGAAGGGACTTTGTTCCAGTTTCTTAGGCAAAAACAGTATTCAGTTTATTTTCTACAGGATACACACTTTACAAAAAGTATAGAAAAACAAATAAGAGCAGAATGGGGATATGAGTGTGTGTTTGCATCTAATAATTCGAGATCAAGGGGAGTTGCTATTTTTGATGAATAACGATTTTGATTTTTAGATAAAGAAGGTGATTGCGGATAGACGAAGAAATTATTTCATACTTATTCTGACACACCAAATTGTACTAGTAAATATATATGGACCAAACTGCGACAATCCCACTTTTTTTTTTTTTTTTTTTTTTATAGGAAATTCAAACAAAAATTAAAGAGACTGGCACTTCCAACATTGTGATTGGCGGTGACTGAAATTTGGTGATGAATCCTAGCCTGGACTATTATAATTATAGATATAGATGTATTGATAATGCAAAAGCCAGACAAGCGGTTTTAGATATGATAACTGAACTAGAATTGGTAGATATTTGGAGAGAATCAAATCCTGAAATTGTAAGATACACCTGGAGAAGACCCAATTCTATACAACAAAGTTGATTAGATTCTTTTCAATATCAGACACTCTTACTGTAAAAGAAGAGACGCAGAAATCCTTTGGAGATGCAGGAGTGACCATTCTTTAATCAAACTAAGCATAGGTTTGAATACCGAGCAGAAAGGAAAAAAACATTCTGGAAATTTAACGCCTCACCACTTAAGGATGTCAATTACGTGGATTTGGTGAAACAAACTATTTGTAAATGTCAAGAAACAATATGCAGCATCACCGTACGACAGACAGAATTATGCGAGATACCGAACAAGGGTATACAATTTACAATAAGTAATAGTTTTTTTTTCTACAAGTTCTGATTATAGAAATAAGACCAAAAAAAATGCAATTAGTATTAAAAAGAAAAAAAAAAAAAACAACTGAACACAGAAAACTGCTTTGAAAAGGAAATACAAGACCTAGAAAGGGAAAGATCCACTCATGAATGCTGTTAATCTCCAAAGAAAAAAAGATGAGCTTACACATCTACGAAAAACAAAAATTAGTAGGAATCATTTTTAGATCCAAAGCAAGATGGGCTTCACAAGGTGAAAAAAATAACCAAGTATTTTTGTTAGCTAGAAAAAAGGCATTTTGTTAGCAAATAGATGTTGAAATTAGTGACAGATCAAGGAAATGTGTTTTCAGAAACAGATGAAATGCTAGAAGTGACCAGATCATGCTACGATCATTTGTATAAGAAAAGAGACGTAATGGATATTAATATTAGCAAGTACATTTTAATCTACCACAGTTAAATAAAGACGAATCAGAACAATTAGAAAAATTGATTACTATCCAAGGAGCATCAGAAGCCCTGAAAAACATGCAGAATGACAAAATCCCTGGCACAGATGGAATGACAGTTAATTTTATAAGTTAATTTGGACACAAACAGGAGTTTGTAATCAGATCGTTAAACGAAGGTTTTATAAACAAAGAGATGTCAGTGTCTCAGAGTGAAGAAATAATCAGGTGCCTACCAAAAGCAGACAAATCAAGAGAGTTTTTAAGAAAACTGGAGACCAGTTTCATTGTTAAATGTTTCTTACAAAATAGGCGCCGCATGTATTGCTAATAGAATTAAGACTGTTCTATCTCATTTAATTGATGAAGATCAGACAGGTTTTATCCTGGACAATATATTGGAGAAAATATAAGAACAATGTATGACTTAATGTTTTACTTAAGAAAAAAAAAATCTGTACCTGGATTACTAGTATCAGTCGACTATGAGAAGGCGTTTGATTCGATAAAAACTGGTCATATATGAATAAGGTACTTAAAGCTTTTGGATTTTGGGAAAATATATGCTGCTGGGGCGTTCCCATGATACTTTCAAAACTCAAATACCTGTGGATTCTGTTACCAAACCCTCCCGAAGACGAAATAAACCGGCTTCACAAATTATGTTTTGAATTTATATGGAATAAAAAAAAAACTGACAAGATCAAAAAGAAATACGCGGTAGGTCTAAATACTGTCGAAAATGAAGGTATAGGTGTACCTCACTTAGAGAAATATATACAAGCCCTAAAAGTGACCTGGTAAAAAAAAATATACATGACAAATCCAAAATGGAAAAAAAATTAGTGCTCTGTGCCCAGAAATAGCTTTATTTGACGTTTACGGACCTTAAAAAGTCTTATTAAAAAAGTAAATGACATTTGGAAAGATGTTTTCACCTCGTATGTTAACTTTGCAGATCAGGTAAAAATAATCAATTCGCATGAGGTATTAGCAGAGCCGTTATTTTGTAAATATAAGTTCAGAGTTTGTAATGAAGTCATGAATTTTAAACACTGGTAAGCAAAGCAGATATGCCTAGTTAAGGATGTCAATGAAGATGGAAGTTTTCTCGATTACAAAATGTTCTCTTAAAATATGACATTACGGTAAATTACCTGGATTACATGGGATATAAAAGGTTATGTAAGAAGTACGAATATAGAATAACGGACAATGACTATAATCCAAGAACAAAAGCACTACAAATAACATATGGAGATAAAAAAAAAAAAGGATAGAAAATCTTCTACAGCACTCTCATAGAAAAATAACCATCTGTGACATTAGCTCCTTCGCAAAATGGAGAAGTAAATTAAGCTGTTTAATAGGTTGGGAGCAAGTATTGAAAACAAGCAAAACATATTAAAGAAATTAAACTGAAATGGCTCCAAATAAGAATTTGTCATAATATTTCGTCACAAATTACACTTTAAAGAAAATGGAAATTCTTGTCAGCGATCTGTTCAAACTCTGCGAAACTGAGACCGATTCAATGCAACATTACCTATTGCAATGTCAGTTTGGAAAACACTTGGGGGTGGGGGGGGGGTGGGAGATATTGAAAGAAAGATGTGAACATTGCAGCAGAATGAATTTTGAAAGAAGCTGGTTCTGTTTGGAAATGATGAACATACAAAAACAGACGAGATGTTTGACCACATTATTTTATGGGGTACACATTATATATACAGATGTAGAATAAACAAAATGAAACCTACTATCAAACACTTCTCGAGAGATATTAACAGCATACATCAGATAGAAAAATATAATCACTGTTCAGAAACGAAGTACATCGAATTTAACAGAATTCGGTGTCCCTATGAAAAACGTGTGGAAGTTCTAATGTCATGACATAAAGGAGGGGAAAACAAAAGATGGAAGTAACTGGTCAACAGCAATAGCTACATTTAAGAAATTTTAGAAAACTTTTTCATGAATGTGTAAAATTTTTATGTAATGACAGTAACCTGCATGGTCAGGCATAGTGGATGTACATGTTCCTCGATTGCCTTGTAGAAGAAGAAAAGTAGTGTATATGTGACTCCTTATTCGTCTTGTTGTTGTTGCTGCTGCTGCTGTTGCTGTTGCTGTTGCTGTTGTTGTTGTTGTTGTTGTTGTGTTGTTGTGTTGTTGTTGTTGTTTGTTTTGTTTCGTTTTGTTTTGTTTTTTTTACGAATTGAACTGGTTGAATGCTTTTTGTCTAGTATGTCTTTATGTGTGTATGTCATTATTTCTCTACCCCCTCCCCTTCCCCACTTCTCGATTATGCATATTCATTCATATAAGTTTTGTTGATATGTGTTTGCTGTTATTATTGGACAAATAGTTTTTAAAAAAAATTAAATAAAAAAAAAAAAAAAGGAGGCGGGGGGGGGGGGGGGGGGGGGGGGGGAGGGGGGGGGGGAGGTAAAAAATGAAAACTGAGGAAAATTTCTCTCTCTCTCTCTCTCGATAGATAGATAGATAGATAGATAGATAGATAGATAGATAGATAGATAGATAGATAGATAGATAGATAGATAGATAGAGGAACAAAGGAACAAAGGAGAAAAAATAAAGAAAAACGGGAACGGTGGAGGGAGGAATGGTAAAGAAAATAAGGAAGAAACCAAACAAAGCAATTAATTGTAAAACACACACACACACACACACACACACACACACACACACACACACACACACACACACACACACACACACACACACATACACACACACACACACACACAATACACACACAACCAACACACACACACACACACACACACACACACACACACACACACACACACACACACACACACACACACACACACCACAATACCACACAACCAACACACACACACACACACACACACACACACACACACACACACACACACACACACACACACACACACACACACACACACACACACACACACACACACACACACACACACACACACACACACACACACACACACACACACACACACACACACACACACACACACACGTGCGCGTGCGCGTGCAGTATGATGTTTTTTTTACAGGGCAGGACAATAGTTTTTTTTTTAACAGGGCAGGATGATAGCTTTTTTTAACAGGGCAGGATGATAGTTTTTAACAGGGCAGGATGATGGGTTTTTTTTTAACAGGGCAGGATGATAGTTTTTAACAGGGCAGGAGGATGATGCTTTTTTTTTTTAGCAGGGCAGGATGATAGCTTTTTTAACAGGGCAGGATGATAGCTTTTAACAGGGCAGGATGATTTTTTTTAACGGGGCAGGGATGATTTTTTTTTTTAACAGGGCAGGATGATAGCTTTTTTACAGGGCAGGATGATAGCTTTTAACAGGGCAAGATGATAGTTTTTTTTAACAGGGCAGGATGATAGTTTTTTTAACAGGGCAGGATGATAGTTCTTTAACAGGGCAGGATGATAGCTTTTTAACACGGCAAAATGATAGTTTTTAACATGGCAGGATGGTGTTTTTTTAACAGGGCAGGATGATAGCTTTTTTTTTAACAGGGCAGGATGATAGTTTTTTTTAACTAGGCAAGATGATAGTTTTTAACAGGGCAGGATGATAGTTTTTTAACAGGGCAGGATAATACTTTTTTAACAGGGCAGGATAAATACTTTTTTTTAAACAGGGCAGGATGATAGCTTTTTTAACAGGGCAGGATAATACTTTTTTTTTAACAGGGCAGGATAATACTTTTTTAACAGGGCAGGATAATACTTTTTTTAACAGGGCAGGATGATAGCTTTTTTAACAGGGCAGGATAATACTTTTTTAACAGGGCAGGATGATAGCTTTTTTTTAACAAGGCAGGATAATATTTTTTAACAGGGCAGGATAATACTTTTTTAACAGGGCAGGATAATACTTTTTAGCAGGATAATACTTTTTTAACAGGGCAGGATAATACTTTTTTAACAGGGCAGGATAATACTTTTTTTTAACAGGGCAGGATGATAGTAGTTTTAACAGGGCAGGATGGTAGTTTTTTTTTTAACTGGGCAGGATGATAGTTTTTTTTTTAACAGGGCAGGACGATACTTTTTTTTAACAGGCAGCCAGATAGATCCACAGGGTGTGAATGGGTTGGGATGTTGAGGGAGGTGAGGAGAAGGTGGGGGGGGGGGGGGGGCGAATTCCAATGATTTCAGAGGGTGTTAAATTGAAACTGGAGCTTTTCGCTAAAAGTAGGGGAGAAAAAAAAAGAGGAGGGAAGAACAGACACAGCGGGGAGGAGGCAGATTGGAAGGGAAGGAACCAACACACACACACACACACACACACACACACACACACACACACACACACACACACACACACATCTCTTTCCGAGTATCTGTTCTTGGCGTGTGGTGACAGCTATGGAGACATTGTGTGGGAATCTGTCCTGTACACACACCCTTGACTATCCTCACAACATCAGCACATCACCATTCTATCATGAAAATGTCATACTTGGTAACAGTACACTCTGTTTTAAAAAGCGAATGCACGAAGATGTATTCTTAGTAACAAGTATAGTTGACAGGAAGAAATGCTTCCTAAGGTATGGATTATTTTCTGAAACAAACAAACACACACACACATACACACACACACACACATACACACACACACACACACACACACACACACACACACACACACACACACACACACACACACACACACACACACATACGCGCGCGCGCGTGCGCGCGCGTGCACCAAAAAAGGAAAAAAGTATGACATCAAAATATATTGCTTGAGATGTGATCGTTGCACACAATTAATAAAATGTTACTTAACTTCAAGTTGCGAAAAAAAAAAAGGGGGGGGGGGGTGGGGAGGGAGACAAATCGAGCGTTAGCTTGCGGGGCTGACGGGTTATGAGTTCAAACATGTGGGATCGGAATATTTGGGCTGAGAACCCTCTCTCCACCCCTCTCTCCACCCCTCTCTCCACCCAGCCATACATGGATACTTGATTCAGTTTAAGGAAAATGAACAGGCGGCGGAAAGAATGGCCCGGGCTTCGCCTGCCATCATCCTGTGCCTTAGACATGGTAAACCCCAACACCAAAAAAACAAAAGTGGAAAGTGTAATGAGATGTTAAAGAAAATAATAATAAATATCAACAAGTTAAAAAAAAAAAGACTCTCAAGTAGTATGATGTGTTACAAGAACCAGTTATGGTATACAGTGCCAAGCTTTCTCTAGAACCAGTTCTTGTATACAGTGCCAAGCTTTCTCTGAAAACTGGGAAGGAACACTAAGTACATGTACATAATTATGTTGGATGGAAACGATTCTTATAGTAGATTTCTTCCCGATGCGCTTTTCTACCACACGTGTTGTTCATATCATCCAATGCTGTTTACTCTATTGGTGCTCCCTGCACTACTTTTGTTACTGAATGCAGAAATACTGCAGGTATCCTTCAGCCAGTGCCAGATTTCCCTATAGCCCTCTTTACTATGCGTATTCTTCCACCAGCACTAGCTTTTTTGTGTGACTGAACGCTAATGTCTACAGAACCGTTTCTTTTGTCGATGGGATGCTGCATGATGTTGTTACATATATCATTCAGTCAGCATTATTTTGTCTATCGAATGCTCACACATTTATCGTTCCAGGGAACTAGCAGTCAAATTGTTCAGCGGAACAGTTGACGAACGCGCATTGCAACCACACGTGGGTTCGGATATTTACAGGATGAACACCTTCTGTAAAAGTATTTTGAATTCGTGAATAACAGGCTATTTGAAATTGTCCTTGTGCGTTTTAGAACTATGTTTTGAGGGAAAAAAAGACAGTCATGTTTTCGCTTTTTCGTGAATATGTCAACCTGACTGTCCCCTGTGCTATGCGGACGATGAGGATGAATTCCACATACTATTCCAATGTGAACGCTATAGTAATCTTAAAGCCAACTATTATACTCGAAGTGTTGGGACCTACTTTACAAAACGTAAGCAGTCTGCATGGATTTTGAGCAGTAGCCCTTAGTACTCAACTGAATTTATCAAAATTCCTCTTTTTGGCTTTGAAACCCGGAGCAAGATATGTTTTATGAATACTTTTTGCTGCGATTGATATGGAATTTTCTGGTAATGTGTAAATGTTACGTCTGTATGTCTGGTCTTCACTTTCACACAGGCTTGCCGGTTCCCTCACTATGTACTGGGAAACACTGTCAAGACTGTAACGGGCCAAAGGCCTGTATGAAGTAAACCATTCGTCTTGTCAAATCTTTCCTGTCCATCCAGTGGTAAACGGAAACCTGATTCAGTTCAGGGAGGAGTAAGGCGGTGAAGGATAGGCTGAGCTCAACTTCCCAAATGCTGTGCTGTAGACACGGCGCTCCATATCAAAAAGCAGTGCTGGCTAAACCATACATGTGGCGACACTCAAGGCACCCAGACGGAAACCAAAAGGTTGGTGGCAGGGCAACACGTTCATGGGCATAACCAGAACAAAAATCCTGAGCTTTACTTATTCCGGCCTGTGGGTATGACTGACGAAATAAAACACCCTACACCTGTGCACAGAATTTGAAGCAACGGTTTTGTTTCTCGTGTAACCCACTCGCTTTTCACTCTCCTCTGCAAAGAGTTTTGTCCCTTTACCTCGTGAGTCAGCTTGCTTTAATCCCTGCACCAAAGCCCCCTTTACGACCCCGGCAACGCTGACTGGCACCCTGATTCTGAAAGGTCTGTGGCAGCTAACAGCTTGGGCCGGCTTCAAAGGCAGCAAAACCATCAGTCACCCTGTCTATTGTCGGGGCATTCGCGGGCAACTTAGCGAAAGTCAATCAGCACTGGATGGATTTACCCGGCGTGTGAATGCGCTGTGTCTGGGAGGTGGTTTTCAATATAAAGGGAAATCATCATATGTCAAGGTAAAGTGTGTTTTGAACATAGCACTGGTCGTGTTTTAGGGCTAAAGGGATTGTGAATGTACCGTTTATCGTGTTTTCAAATAAAGCTCCAGTTAATGTACTGTTGATCTGTTCGTCATATATTTATAAATAGATAGGTTTGAATGTATTGTTGATCGCGTTTTGAGGTAAACCTTGTTTTCAGTGTACCGTTGACCACGTTTAAGAGTCAAAGTGGGTTTGAATGCACAGTCGATTATGTTTTAAATCACAGGCAGCTTTCAAAGTACTGCTGTTCACTGTTGTTGTTTGTTTGTGTGTGTGTGTGTGTGTGTGTGTGTGTGTGTGAATTTAAATTACTTTTTTTTTTTTTTTTGCTGTCCCAACTTCTGCGCCACCTCAGAGGCAGTGCACCCACGCCGCTCATTCCGACACCCTGTCCACAGCCTCGGCCCCGCCGCAGCCCCGGCACGGGCAATCCACAGGGAGCAGTCAATGTCAAGTCGTCAAGAGGCAACCCACCGGAGGAGACACTGCACTGCTGCCGAGTCACTTCAGTGGTGTTCAGTGGCGCCTGTTCTGATCTAACATACGCAGGACACCACCTACTAAGCCCCCTACTGACGACAATAATGCTTAGTCGCGGAGCCGGCGTGAGTGTGAGCTCTCCCTCCGGAGGGCGCCACCACGTCCGTCCAACGACAGCCCCCATGGACTCGCCGATACCGGTGACCCCGACGGAACAAAACCAAGGCCACAGACGTGGAGAGAACATCGAAACTGAGGTCACCATGAGAGCAGGGCATGAAGGGCCACAGAACTTGAGACTTTTTTTTTATGCTGATCGATGAGAATGAGGATGATTATGATGATGCTACGGATTTCCATTTTCGGTCTGAGACTACATGACAGGGCTGTACTCTACGCTTTCCTTTCATAATATATCCCGGCGTCAACCAGGCCCGAGAGCGCATCCATTAAGTGGATGAAACTCGGCTGTGTGCCCCCAGTTGAGTCCGCAGCAAACTCAACTCTGGGTATGAGCCGGTCGGGGCAGAAAAAACCCACATGACTTCTGATGGGATTCGAACCCACGACCTCCCAGCCGGGAGTCCGCGACGCTAACCAACGGCTGGTGTGTGAATTTAAATTACCATTCAGCATGTTATGGTCAGGGTCGTTTTTAATGTACGGTTGATCCTAATTTTAGGGGTGGTTTTGATATGCTGTCTATCATATTCTTGGGAAAAGATGGTTTTCATAAAAATTATGTCTTAGATCATATTCTAAGGTAAAGGTGGTGTTCAATGTATTGTTGATATTGATTATGTTGTTCGAGTGAGCCGTATTTTTAATATTTAAAATTTTATTGTTTTTAATATCCCATTGATCACACGTGGTTTTCACTGAACAGTTCGTCATGTTATGGTCACTGTGGATTTCAAAGTACCGTTGATTACGTTATGGCAATGGGGAATGTTAATGTACCGTTGACCGTGTCATGGTCACGGTGATTTTTTTTTTTAATGTACTGTTAATGATGTTATGCACCGTGACTCTCAAGGTATCCTTGATAATGTTATGATCATGATGATTTTCAATATACTGTTCATTATGTTAAGGTCATGGTGCTTTTTTCAATGTACCGTAAAGGTAATAGTTGTGGTAGGTTTCTCACCTACCGCTGATTACATTATGGTCACTGTGAATTATTAGTTACTGTTGATAATGTTATGGACACCAGGTGGTTTCAATGTACCGTTCCTAATGGGTTTAGGTTTTGAATTTTGATCACGTTTCGGGTTTAGTGGTTTTCAACGTACTGTGATCATGTGATGATGATGATGGTAATGAATACTTATATAGCGCCTATTCTCGGCTAGACGCCAAGCTCTAAGCGCTTTACAATCAACACTCGTTTACACAACGGGCTGCCTACCTGGGTAGTGCCGACTGAGAGCTGCCAGCTGGCGCTTCATTCAGTCGTTTCCCCGTGTCATCCAGTCAGTATCGTTCAATATCGATCACTCATTTTCCTTACTTCCTTCATTCTTTCCATTTCTCACTCAGGGTGCATGCTGTGTGTAACGTGTCATCCATACCAACGGCCAAACTGGCCTACTCTTCCGAATGTTGGTGATGGGATTTTACGTGTGTGCAAGATGTTATGCGTGCGTTCACACACGGAACCTCGGTTTATAGTCTCATTCGAAGGACTGTATGGGAATGGAGTCAGAACCAATGTTAACTCCGAGGGAAAAATCCCTCTGTACCGAAACGCCCCGCAGAGGTTCGAACCCGCAACCCCAGGATCACCAAGATTGCGAGTCAGGCGCTCTACCAACTGAGCTATTCCGGCTCCCAATAAATGTGATAAAAGGTGATAAAATAAAGCTGGTTTTGCGTGTATTGTTTTGAGTTAAAAGTTTTCAATGCACTGTTCTTCACATGATGACATAAAGGTGGTTTTCGTGTAGTGCTGATGATGTTTTGAGTTAGAGGTGGTTTTCGATGTCCTAGTGATTATGTTTGGGGTTAACGGTGGTTTTCAATGTAATTTGTGAACTTATTACAACGCTAAAGAAGTTTTTAATGTTCAGTTCACTAAATTCTACATAAAGGTGTGTGTGTGTGTGTGTGTGTGTGTGTGTGTGTGTGTGTGTGTGTGTGTGTGTGTGTGTGTGCGTGTCCGTGTGTGCGTGCGTGCGTGTGTGTGTGCGTGCGTGTGTGTTTTTGCGCCCGCAGTTTAACATTGTGTCAGTGTCTGCTACATGAACTTTGTCAACATTTTCCAGAGATTGTTTATAAACTAATATGAAAAATATGCTCCTAGTCACATTCAGAAAAGATTGTTGACGAGTCGACCTACCGGCGATGGGAAACATCGAAAATCAAAAGTGCAGTGGCAATCTGTTAGGTGTTTATGTTGTTGCTGTTATAATTGTTTTCGGTGATGATGCTGTGTGTTTGATAATCATTGTTTTTTTGTTTTTTTTTTTCTGTAAATGAATTTGAAGGTTGTTCATTGAGAAAAACGTTGACGACGATGTATATGCAAATCTAAACTGTCAGAGCTTTCTATTGATTTGAAAGTTGATTGCAATACACAATTCAACAAAAAATGTTGGTAAGAGACCTCAAAGCTTCCTGTAATGTAATATCACCGTAAAGAGAACGATGGATCTAGATACTGAAACGTTTATTGCTCTGTGTTGTACGTACATCTGTGAACTGCATTGTGATGGTTTTGTTGTCAGATGTTTTTCTTTAAGTAGAAACAGAACCGTCATTACAAGGGGAAATTATGATTGTCTTGTTTCAATTCCCATCTGTACTGAATGCCTTCAAATTATTGCGCGCGTGCGTACGTGCGTGCGTGAGTGCGTGCGCGCGCGCGCGCGCGCGTGTGTGTGTGTGTGTGTGTGTGTGTGTGTGTGTGTGTGTGTGTGTGTCTGTGACAGACAAACAGATAGCCAGAGAGACTGACAAACAGGCAGGCACACAGACAGAAAGAGAGAGAGAGACAGACAGGCCGGCAGACATACAGACACAGAAGCAACATCAGAAATTGTGTCTACAGTTAAAATTCTATTTCGTAATATGAATGATTTATACCATACAGAAAAAATCAGCGGCATTCGATCTTTCCCAACTGTAGTGTGTGTGTGTGTGTGTGTGTGTGTGTGTGTGTGTGTGTGTGTGTGTGTGTGTGTGTGTGTGTGTGTGTGTGTGTGTGTGAGTGCGTGTGTGTCTGTGTGTCTGTCTGTGCATGCGGGTGTACATGTCACATCGAAAACGTCCACAAATAACCAGAACCGCACTATACAATGGTCATTGAAAGAAATAAGATTTCGTTTTGGTTGTGAAAGAAATAACAAAACGTAAAAAATAAAAAAAAAATGTAAAAAAAAAAAAATGCATCGCACGTCATCAGATGACATTTGGTGTTCGCTTTGAGTGAAAGAAGTAGATGCATTGCACGATGTTGACATGAGATCACGTGTTGTTCAGTTTGAAAGGACTAGAAACATAAGGCAGAAATGCCGTGTTTCAATGTTCACAACACATTTTTACGTCTGTTTCGAAAGAAAAAACGCTAAAAAAAAGAGAGAAAGAACGCATTGAAAACACTTCCTATGAGACTGATTTTCGCCATGAAACTGAAGAAAGCGAGAAACAAAGAGGGAAAAACACAGAAAGAAATACAAAAGAACAGAAATAAGAACCGAACTAAAGAACAAGATGTTTGAATAAAGGAACAAATAGAGAGCACAAGAAAGAAGTATAGTTAGGAAGAAGCAAATGTGGAAGGAAGCAATGCAATTTTTTTCATGAAAGAAAGAGAGGAGGAACAAAAAAAAAAGAAGAGACGGAATGAAAAAAAAAAATAAATAAAAAGAAAGAAAGAAAGAGAAGAGAGAGAAGGAAACTTTCAAAGATAATCTCAGAGACACCTTGGGGCGGGGGTGTAGGGAGGTGGAGCGTGTATATCAACCCGGCGGGGAAACTATTCACAACTGTCATAGAAAATCTGGGCAATCGATGACCTGCACTTCAGTGGCCCACACAGCACCTTAGGGGCCCACACAGCACGTTAGGGGGCCCTCATTTTGGGATCAGTCAATGGATCAAACGGCACTGTCCCCTATGTCATCTGCACCTCTCCCTGTCTTTCTTTTTTCTTCTTCTTCTTTCTCTTGCCTTCTTTCATTTCTTTTTATCTCTCTTTCTTTTTCTTTATTTCTTTTCATTCTCTTTTTTTTTTTTATGGACGTGGCGCTGTTAAAATGTTTCACCATTTGCTTTTTTTCCCCCTCTTCTTCTTTTTTTGTTTGTACTCCTAGTTCTTATAGAAAAGGGAGTACTTCAGAATGGGAACGAAGAAATGCTGTCTGTGTGTCTGTGTGTCCGTGGTCAAATGTGTTTCCCACTCGCTCTAGACAAAACGACTGGACCGATCTTTCTGTTACTAACGGCTGTAACGGCCTGTAACGGTTTTCCTTCTTTATGGAATATCTCAGAAAATACCTGGCGATCTTTCTGAAAATTTTTTTAGGTATGTTGATTGTGGGTCACGACTAATGCCTGATGTTTTTAGTTTACTGTTACATCCGTTACTAACGGTTGTAATGGCCTGTAACGGTTTTTCTTCTTTATGGAATATCTCCGAAAGTACTTGGCCGATCTTTGTTGAAAATTAGCAATGTTCATTATGGGTCACGGATGATACCCGATGTTTTAGTTTTTACAGCTGTTACTAACGGCTGTAACAGCCTGTAACGGTTTTTCGAATAATGCCTACTTGGCCGGTCTTTTAGAACATTTGTAGGCATGTTCATTGTGGGTCACGAATAATGCCCGATGTTTTTACTACCGTTATATCGGTTACTAACGGTTGTAACGGCCTGTAACGGTTTTTCTTCTTTATGGAATACCTCCGTAAGTCCTTTGCCGATCTTTGTGAAAATTAGCAGTATGTTCGTTATGGATAATGGACGATGCCCTATGTTTTACTTTACCCCGTTATAGCCGTTACTAACGGCTGTAACGGCCTGTAACGGTTTTTCTTCTTTATGAATATCTCAAAAAATACTTGGCCGATCTTTCTGAAAATTTGTAGGTATGTTCATTGTGGGTCACGACTAATGCCCGATGTTTTAGTTTACCGTTATATCCGTTACTGTACTAACGGCTGTAATGGCCTGTAACGGTTTTTCTTCTTTACGGAATATCTCCGAAAGTACTCGGCCGATCTTTGTGAAAATTAGCGGGTATGTTCATTATGGGTCACGAATGATGCTGATGTTTTAGTTTACCCCGTTTTAGCCGTTACAAACCGCTATAACGGCCCATACTGATTTTTCTTCTTTGTGGAATATCTGAGAAAGTTTTGGCCGATCTTTCTGAAAAATTGTAGGTATGTTCATTATGGGCGAAGGATGATGCCCGACATTTTAGATTATCGTTACAGCCAAATGGTTTTTTCATGGCCGATCTTTCTGAAGATTTGTAGGTATGTTCATTATGGTTCATGGATCATGCCTGCCGTTTTAGTTTACCGTTATAGCCGTTACTAATGGCTATAACGATCCATAACGGTTTTCCTTTTTTATGGCATATATTCGAAAGTACGTGACCGATCTTTCTGAAAATTTGTAGATATGTTCATCATGGGTCTCGGATGATGCCCAATGTTTTAGTTTACCGTTATAGCCGTTACTAACGGCTATTCTTCATGGAATATCTCAGGAAGTAAGTGGTCGATGTTTCTGAAAATTTGTAGGTATGTTCATTATGGGTTACGGATGATGCCCGATGTTTAAGTTTACCGTTATAGCTGTTACTAATGACCGATAATGGTTTTCTTCTTGATGGAAAATCTCAGAAAGTTCTTGGCCGATCTTTCTTAAAATTTGTAAGTATGTTCATTATAGGTCACAGATGATGGCTGATGTTTACCAGAATAGATAGCATTACTAAGGGTTACACCAGCCCAAGACGGTTTTTCCCTCTTTATAGTATATATCACGCGTATTCAGGATAAACTGGGAGTACGTTTATATGCTCTGCATCTTGTTTTTAGTTTAACAGTTGTTGATTTTAGTGGAGGAGTTTCGTTGAGTTTTTGAAACGCTATCGTTGTGTAATCTTCCTTTAGGCATGCGAGACAGGAGACCCATCACACCGGATCTGTAGGCATGCGAGACAGGAGACCTTCACATCGGATCTGCAGGCATGCGAGACAGGAGACCATCACACCGGATCTGCAGGCATGCGAGACAGGAGACCATCACACCGGATCTGCAGGCATGCGAGACAGGAGACCATCACACCGGATCTGCAGGCATGCGAGACAGGAGACCCTCACACCGGATCTGCAGGCATGCGAGACAGGAGACCCTCACACCGGATCTGCAGGCATGCGAGACAGGAGATCCTCAGACCGGATCTGCAGGCATGCGAGACAGGAGACCCTCAGACCGGATGTGGAGAAGAAGGTTCACAGCCACATTCTGAGCGGGTATGCTGACCGTAACACCAGTAACAAGTGAGTCCAACCACCAGGCAACACACCAGACCCTGTGAACATCTGCTGGTATCTGCGTTTGTAAGATCATGTAATAAGATCCAATAGCCTCGCTAGAACAATCCTCCAGAGAAATGGTGAAAGAGGAAAGCAGAATGGAAGAGGGAAAAAACTGATTCGGCAGCACTGCAGAGCGGACAGAGACAAGGTATGAAGAGATGCTGGCCTTGGCTCCCGGCGGACAAAAACGGGTAGTAGATCTTCTGCTGAAACGACTCCAGCGGGGCGCCCCAAGGACTCTTCACAGAGTTCACAGAGAAGAAGCAGCAGAAGTGGGAAAGTTTTGACATTCTTGTTGTTGCTTGTTTTTTTTGTATCGTTGTTGTGTTACTTTATTGAAAGGTCCTAGGGTGGGGGTGGGGGAAGGGGTAGGGGTAGGGGCATGGGTAGGGGTGGGGGTGGGGGCAGCATAGGCGGCGGAGAGGAAACAGAAGGCGTGGATAGTCCTTTTTTTTTTGCTGAGTTGTTCTGCAGAAATATGGCTTGATCGTTCCCTGTGATACAGAATAGAGAGCAGCGGCATGTAGAAGGCGTAAGGTGTGAGATGAACATGCTGTTGGCTGGCCAGCTGGTGTGTGTTCGTTTGCTGGTTGCTTTCAGGTTGAAGGGCCACACCCCACCCAAGGTGATAAAGGAGAGAGAGAGAGAGAGAGAGAGAGAGAGAGAGAGAGAGAGAGAGAGAGAGAGAGAGAGAGAGAGAGAGAGAGAGAGAGAAGAACGAAATGATTTATTGCTTTTCTTGCTTGAGAGAGAGAGAGAGAGATAGAGAGAGAGAGAGAGAGAGAGAGAGAGAGAGAGAGAGAGAGAGAGAGAGAGAGAGAGAGAGAGAGAGAGAGAGAGAGAGAGAGATCCCCATTCCAGGACAGAGTGGAGAATATGCAACTGCTCACACGACACTGACACCACCAGACATCAACCAGTTAAGGTGGCACCAGCGGGGTCCGAACTAGCAACATCTGGCAGCTAACTCGGTGATGTACCACTGAGCTAAAGATTGAACGTTAACATTGATCTCATGTGGCCTACGTGACGGGGACCACCCCTCCCAAATGGTGGTGGGAGAGTCCATCAAACACTACGCTGACATGGACATATTAACATGGGCAGCCAAAATGGCAACGATCTCAAGAAGCGCTGATGAGATTCGAACTCGAAACACCCGTGACTGCAAACTGATAGCTCATTCAGCGTTTGTGGTAGTCTATCCAGGGCATCTAACAGATACACCAGCTGTGATTCTGTGGTATTCTCAACACCAGGTTATCTAATAAAGGTACACCACCTATAGTTTTGCAGTAGTCTTCAACAGCAGGATGTTTAAGAGCCAGTCATAATTCTGTGGTATTCTCAACACCAGGCTGTCTAATAAAGATACGCCAGTCATAATTCTGCAGTCTTCTCAACAGCGGGATGTTCAACAGAGATACACCAGTCATAATTCTGTGGTATTCTCAATACCAGGGTGCCCAACAGGAATACATGAGCTATTACTCTGCGGTATTCTCAGTGCCGGGTGTCTATGAGAGAGACACCATTGATAGTTCTATGGTATTCTCTATACCAGCAACAGTTGAACAAAACTGCTCAGTGGTGTCAAGAAACTGGATCGTCCATCAACCCTACAAAAGCCCAGACATTGGTCTGCACTCTCAACAACAAGACATCAGGACAAGTACCCTCACCAGTTCCTTCAATGGAATACCAATTGAATTAACTGACAACCGACGCTATTTGGGTGGAGGCTTTGATAGAATGCTAACCTTTAAAAAGCATGTTGAAGATATTGTTTCTTAAATGCAAAAAAAAGGCCTATCTGCCATGAAAGCAATGACAG
>JADBJO010000664.1:47500-52500 GCA_016801955.1 Conus betulinus | reverse complement strand
GCGGACTGCAGAGGGCCATATCAGGGCTCAGTATGGGTGTAGAGCATGGCTGTTCTAGAAAAATGACACATTTTTGAAAGGGATTTCCGTTTGCCCGCTGCCCGCCCCCCGCCCCCCCCCCCCCCCCCCCCCCCCCCCCCCCCCCCCCCCCCCCCCCCCCCCCTTCCTCCCACCCACTTTTCTAAGAGAAACAAAGGGGCAGAAGAGGGGAACTGCATCATTGCTGGTCTCTAGAACTCATGAGAACTTATCACCGTGGATGTCATTCCACACTGCAGTTCAAAGACCGGGACACAAATACTGTAAGGAAAGAGTGGTCATATAGAAGATGTCAAAGATGATCATGATGATGATGATGATGATGATGATGATGATGATGATGATGATGATGACGACGACGACGACGACGACGACGACGACAATGATAATGACAATGACGACGACGACGACGACGATGACGATGACGTTCTTGTTGTTGTTGTTGTTGTTGTTGTTGTTGATGATGATGATGATGATGATGATGATGATGATGATGATGATGATGAGTGCATGTCCAGAGAAGAGGCTGACTGGGTTTTTTGTTTTTTTTTAGCTCCCTTTTAATTTCATTTTTTACATCTTTTATCATCCTTTACATCTTTTATTCATACAAGTTACTGTGATTTTTAATAATCAGCACTGTTGGCTGTTTAATGCTTAATTTTATTTTTAAACGAAATCGTGTTTAAAGCCTTTCAGGTAAGGTGTTGTGTCTTACTTGGCTTTTCAAGATGGCTACCGGCGTGTTATTCCTCGGTTTTGTTAAAAGCTTCTACTTTTTCTTGCTTTTTGCACATGTGATAGAAACAACTGTATTCCTAGTAATCAGTTTAATTTTGAAATTTTAGATGTAGATGTACACATCTTTATTTCCATTTTTGCAAGTTATAAAACTTTGTGCAACCTGAACCATGTTAGCCTCTTGTGTACATCTGTGCCGAGCACTGTTCTCACGTCGATTACTAGGCCCGGATTTGAACCTCTGATTTCAATTAATATCAGAAATAGTACGGTGATAAGAAATTGTTTTAAGAAAAGGGTTAGACATAGAAGAGTTAAGTTATGGCTCCTAAGCCTTATCCTACTATCGGGAGACATTGAGCTCAATCCTGCTCCGTCCATCAAAGTAAAATATCCATGCGGAGTCTGCAATTTGCGAGTCATATGGAAACATAAAGCAGTTGCCTGTGACGTTTGCAATATATGGTACCACATCAAAATGTATGTTATTAAATTCGCTGTTTATGAAGCATTATGTAATAGTGACATATCTTGGATGTGTTTTAACTACGGGCTTCTAAACTTTAGTTCGAGACTTTTTGAAGACTCTATTGAAGATTGCAGTTCAGAAAGCAACCGTCTTGGCCTTATTTCACCAGACCGATTCCCAAAAGAACACTCCTTGAAATTTTGTCCTAAGTTTGCATCCACTCTTGATTCCAAAACTGATAAAATCACTAATCATAAAGTGCAACCCAACTCCAAATCATCAAAAGAAAAAGACAAACTTTAATGCATAGTTGTAAACTTTCAGTCTTTTATCAAGAAAAAAACGAAGAACTCAGTAATTTAGTCACTGGAAAAAAGACTGATGTTGTAATTGGAACAGAAACTTGGCTAGAAACTGGAACATGCAGCAGTGAGCTTCTAATGGAGGATTGGTATTTGTAGAAAGGACAGACTCGGAAAAAGAGGTGAGGGAGTCTTGATTGCCATTTGGAAGAACCTAGCCAGTGAGTTTTTACATCAAGACAAAAATAGTGAAAGTTTATTTTGTAGGATTAATTTTAAGAATAAGAGACCGGTCATTGTTGGATCAGTATACAGAACTCCAGACTCAGATGAAAATATATGTTCGTCTATTTGCAAAGACATTTCTGACATTGTTTGGCCAGTAGGAAGGCAATATTATGGATTGGTGGAGACTTCAACTTAACTGATATCGACTGGCGTAAAGAAGTGCTATAGCTGGTAATCAATGTAATAAAAACATTAATTCTGAGTTTTTTGATACCACCAAAGACCTTGGATTAGTGCAGTCAGTTGAAATACCAACACGTGGCAATGCAATTCTTGGATGCACTTTTTACCAATCGTCAAGGCGCTTTACACAATCAGGAATTAATTGCAGGCCTGGGTGATCATGACATAATTCTCTTAGAGAGCAACTTTCAATCTTTTCAAAGAACCCCCCCCCCGTACCATCAGACGTACCATCAGACTCTGGAACCAAGCAGACTTACCCAAATTACGCTGGGATACTCATGATTTTGGTCGTCGTTTTTTTTTTTTTTTTTTTTTTAGGTCTCATAGTGCTAAAGATAATGTCAATGGCCTTTGGAAGTGCAGAAAAACTAACTTGGAATTTATCATGGATGACAACAACACCAGCTTAAATAACTTCAAGCAAGAACCACCAGCCATGGATAACTACAAAAACCAAACGTTCGTTGAGAAGGAAACACCGGTTCTCTAAGAAATTGAAACTACACCCTAATTCAGACAGATTACTGATTAGGTATAAACATATTAAGAGAAGATGTCAGAAGGAATGCAGGCTTGCCAACTCCAATTATGTTAATTCGATGATTTCACAAGGTGATCATCAAAACAAGAAATTATGGTATTACATAAGAGCAGAGACAGGACAATATTGGGATTTCAGACCTGAGAAATAATCAGAATAACCTAATAGAGGACCCTGAAGGATAAGCAAACTTACTAAACAATCAGTTTTGTTCGGTTTTCTCAAATCCCAAGCCTCTTATTAATTTTAGACTAAAGCATGATCATAAGCTCCCTGAAATGCAAAATATCAAAGTAAGCAAAGAAAGAATATTTAAGTTACTGACCAACATCAATGAAAATTAAAGCTACTGGTCCTGATGGCATTCCTGGCAAGCTCTTAAAATTATGTGCCAGTGAACTGACTGAGGTATACCAACTACTTTACCAAGCTTCACTGGACCAGGGAGTAATACCTGATGAGTGGCGAGATGCTAGCATTTTTCCTTTATTCAAAAAGGGGTGACATAACAAAAGCAGAGAACTATAGACCTGTATCTCTCACATCCATATCAACGAAATTACTTGAACATATATAATACATAGTAGCATGATGGACCATCTTGACAAATGTGACTTCTTAAATAACGCCCAGAATGGTTTTAGACAGCGAAGGAGTCGTGAGACTCAACTTATAACAACTCTCAATGAATCTTAAATAAATGTCAGCGAACCTCGTTTTCATTCAACGCCTTCTTTCTTGCGCTGAACACAGAAGCGATCAAAGCTAAGTGCATTTTCGTTATTTGTGTTTCATGTTTGTTGCACCTGAAGAAGACCTAAGAGGTCGAAACGCGTTGTAGTTTGTCTTGTGACTCGTTTGTCCACGTTTCTCTGGGCGGTTCGCTGACATTTATTTCAGATTTGTTTAGATTTCCGCCTGCAGTCGTTTCACTTTGCAACTAACTCTCAATGATTTTAACAACTGTCTTAACAACAGACAGCAAATAGATGCAATTTTATTAGACTTTTCTAAAGCTTTTGATAAGGTTGACTATGAAAGCCTGCTACTTAAATTACAACACGTTGGCATTGGCGGTGCTTTGCTAAAATGGTCTAGATCATTCCTCGTTGGGAGAACGCAGAAAGTTATTGTGGAAGGGTCGTCATCCCATTGTAAACCAGTCTTTGTCAGGTGTACCACAGGGAACTGTTCTGGGGCTTTATATATATATATATATATATATATATATATATATATATATATATATATGTATGTATGACACATAAGTAGAAATCTCTCTCCTGGAACTGCTGTAGGCTTTTTGAAGATGACAGCTTGGTATATAGAACAATCAGAAGCAAGAATGATACACGCATTCTACAAGAAGATCTAAACGCTTTACAAGAGTGGGAAAGAACTTGGAAAATGGAATTTCATCCCCAGAAGTGCCAAGTGTTGCGTATATGTAATAAATGCTCACCAACTAGATCAGAATACTCTATTCGCAATATTATTCTTTAAAGAAAAACAAACCCTTGAAACTTACGGAGGGGGGAGGGGGGGTGGGGGAGCAGCGCAGGCCAACACCTAAATTGTCTCATAGTATGTGAAGATGTAAAAACTGGGAAAATGAAATTAAGAAAAATATGAAACTCTTCACTGGCTGCATAAAGGAACCATCGCAATCCCTTTTAAAGGCAGATATGCAAAATATTTTCAGGCTGTGATTATAGATAGTCGTCTCAAATGGAAATGGAAAAAAAACATTACAATTTAGTGTGTAAGAAAGCAAACAACATCTTAGCTTTCTTACACAAGACATCAACGACTGCCCCCAAAAGATTAAGGACGACTGCTATAAAACACTGTTTAGACCAGTACTGGAACATGGTTGCTCAGTCTGGGATCCTTACAATCTAAAGGACATTGATAACCTCGAAAAGATTCAGAAGAGAGCAGCACGGTTCGTAATAGGGAACCATATCAGAGGGAAAGGGAATACTAGGAAGAACATGAGGAAATTAGAATGGAAACCCTTAGAAGAGAGAGAACAGCCTTTATTAAACTTAGTACCTTCTTCAAAGGCAGAGCTAAACTAATTGATATCCCAATGGAAACAACCAGTATTTAATAAAAGTAGCACCAGGAGTGGCGGTCAATCTTATGCCATACCTGCATCAAATATTGACAGCCATTTACATTCGTTTTATCCTAGTTCAGTAAGGCTGTGGAACTCACTGCCGGGTGCCATCAAGATTGCCACAAATCTATATATGCTTGTGCTCGTGGGAAGACTGGGACCACACAGTCAAGTTTCTTCCACTTAATGGATGCGTCTCTGAGAGTGTTGTTCAAATTTCCTGACCAACACTGCAGGTGTCTGTATCTCTCGGACCTGGTTGACACCGGGATATATAATGAAAGGAGCGTAGTATACAGCCCTGTCACGTAG
>JADBJO010000664.1:17500-30000 GCA_016801955.1 Conus betulinus | reverse complement strand
TGTGACGTTCAAACGTTTGCCGTGAGTTTGTGTGGGCTTTCCTCACTCCAGTGTGATCAATCCAATGTGATCAATCCAGTGTGATCAATCCCGTCTGATCAATCCAGCGTGATCAATCCAGTGTGATCAATCCAGCGTGATCAATCCATCCAGTGTGATCAATCCATCCAGTGTGATCAATCCAATGTGATCAATCCAATGTGATCAATCCAATGTGATCAATCCAGTGGAATGGTGGCGCTGTCAGCTGGACCTGTTCCTATCTACTAGTGCAATACCGAGTCATTCATTGTTTTTGTTGCATGCTTCTTTTTTAGGCTGTATATATATATATATATATATATATATGTGTGTGTATATATATATATATATATATGTGGCCTTCACGGGTTGACCTTATTTTTCCGCATGAGTTCAATTGTCTGAAAAGCCCAGTATGGTCGGCTTAGAGCAATGAAATCTGTAAGTTATATAACAGTGTGTACACGTGCGTTCGTGTGTGTGTGTGTGTGTGTGTGTGTGTGTGTGTGTGTGTGTGTGTGTGTGTGGTGTGTTCGTAACGACATAAGGTCGTATACATGTGTGGTGAGCGAGTGAACGAGAGATTGAGATCGTGATATCTGAACTCGGAATGTTATCTGTGAAAACCATCGGCACGTACATCAACTTAACAGCATGAGTTTGCTCAAAAGAAGGAGAAGGAAATATGAAGTGTGTTCGACACTTTGCACTGAAACATACTGTATCATTCACAACGACTGACCGTTGTTCAGGGCATCTAAAGGAAAGAAACACACTAACAAACCGACAGCGTTAAGGCTGGCAAAAATTCAACATCTTCATGTGGAATAGAGGGGGAGAACAAAAGGCAGGGTTTGACCAAAATCAGTGTTTCAAAATACTCGGCTAAACGGGGCTTGACACGGACGAAACGAACAAAAAGTGGCGTCCAATCTCAGCATAGTCATAGAAGTCATGATGAGCATTTTTTTGTATTTTTTAGAGAATGTGTGTCCCTGCAGCTGGTAAGTCATAGGGAATATGTGTCCATGCAGCTGATAGTCATAATGAGCAGTCTTTTGATTTTTTTTTTTAGAGAATATGTGTCCATGCGCCTGATAAGTCATAACGAGCAGTCTTTTATTTTTTTTTTAGACAAACATTATGTGTCCATGCGGCTGACGCAAACTAAGCTTAAGTCTGGTGAATGTTTTTTTTTTTTTTTTTTTCTGATTCTGGCCACAGTGATGAAGCTGATGTACCCTCTCTGGTACTTGAGATTATTTTGAATGGACAATGCCTCCCAAGCAGTCTCTGACAATATGCCATTTTGGATGCCAGGAATGATGACAATAGTCAATTGATCATCACATCAAAAATATTCATTCATTGTTTCGTGTCCAGTTCCTACATTCCTCACCCGAACCAGCAAGGAAAGAGTCCTAAAACAAAATGATAGACCCCAGTTGTGTAGTGCTTTTGTGCACTGCTACCTGGTGTATCATATCAATATCATTCAGGATGTTTCACAACTGTTCTTTTCCGTGCAAAACAAGGATAGAAAAAGAATTGGTGATCTGTTTACAGAGAGAGAGAGAGAGGGGGGGGGGGGGGGGGGGATACGGAAAAAGTTTATAAATGCATAGACCATTGCCTGTCATGGACGTGGACATATATTTTTTTTCAAAAACGGCAATAATGGACAGTGATATCGTCCACAACTCGAGAGAGAGAGAGAGAGAGAGAGAGAGAGAGAGAGAGAGAGAGAGAGAGAGAGAGAGAGAGAGAGAGAGAGAGAGAGATGATGGATGATCATCAGATCCATCAAGTTACCATGGTAATGATCACCATTGACAATCATCAGATCCATCAAGTTACCATGGTAATGATCGCCATTGACAATCATCAGATCCATCAAGTTACCATGGTAATAATCGCCATTGACAATCATCAGATCCATCAAGTTACCATGGTAATGATCATCATTGACAATCATCAGATCCATCAAGTTACCATGGTAATGATCATCATTGACAATCATCGGATCTATCGAGTTGCCAAGGTGATGATCACAATTAACGTGATCAGCGTGCCATGTTAACGACCTCTAGCTATAAGCTGTCAGCTTGCTGTGGTTATAACCACATTCATATTCATCAGTTTCGTATACTTTAACATGGCAATGATGACCATTGACAATCATGTCATCTATTAAAGACGATGATGTGAACTATTAGCTTGCCATGGTAGCTATTGCAATTCACAAACATCGCATCCGTAGACCTGCCCATGGTAATAATTTCAATTAACAGTCATGTGATTCATTAGCTTGCCTTGTTCATGATTCTGTTGATCGACAGTTATGAGGTCCTTCAACTTGTCATGATCATGAATATACGGATTGACAATTGTAAGATCCATCAACTTGTCATGATCATGATTATACGGATTGACAATTGTAAGATCCATTAACGTGCTATGCTCGTAATCATTCTGATAGACAATTATCAGATCCATCAACTTGTCATGATCATGATTATACGGATTGACAATTATAAGGTCCATTAACGTGCTATGCTCGTAATGATTCCGATGGACATTCATCGGATCCATCAACGTGTCATATCCATAATCATTCTGACTTACAATCATCCGATCCATCAGCTCGCCATATTTATCATCATTCTGTTTGACAATCATCAAATCCATCAACTCACCATCTTGATTATCATTCTGTTTGAAAATCATCAAATCCGTCAACTCGCCATATTCATGTGGGGTAGTGACCACCAGAAGTGGTGTTGTCATGGTGATGTGGGGTAGTGACCACCAGAAGTGGTGTTGTCATGGTGATGTGGGGTAGTGACCACCAGAAGTGGTGTTGTCATGGTGATGTGGGGTAGTAACCAACAGAAGTGGTGTTGTCATGGTGATGTGGGGTAGTGACCAACAGAAGTGGTGTTGTCATGGTGATGTGGGGTAGTGACCACCAGAAGTGGTGTTGGCATGGTGATGTGGGGTAATGACCACCAGAAGTGGTAGTGTCATGGTGATGTGATGTGGTAACCACCAGAAGTGGTGTTGTCATGGTGACGTGGTGATGTGGTGTGGTGACCACCAGAAGTGGTGCTGTCATTGTCATGGTGATGTGATGTGGTAACCACCAGAAGGGGTGTTGTCATGGTGACGTGGTAATGTGGTGTGGGTGACTACCAGAAGTGGCGCTGTCAATGTCATGGTGATATGATGTGTGGTAACCACCAGAAGGGGGTGTTGTCATGGTGACGTGGTGATGTGGTGTGGTGACCACCAGAAGTGGTGCTGTCATTGTCATGGTGATGTGATGATGGGTAACCACCAGAAGGGGTGTTGTCATGGTGACGTGGTAATGTGGTGTGGTGACCACCAGAAGTGGTGCTGTCAATGTCATGGTGATGGTTGTCGGTGTTGCAGACCTCCTTACCCAGCGATTCCACCTTCACGGACGGCAGACAGTCGGACATCATGAGTGTGTGGAACCCTACCCACGCCCAGTTCACAGGTAGGTCGGGCCCCTTTCCTCAGTGCAGGTGTGTGTGTGTGTGTGTGTGTGTGTGTGTGTGTGTGTGTGTGAGAGAGAGAGAGAGAGAGAGAGAGAGAGAGAGAGAGAGAGAGAGAGAGAGAGAAAGAGAGAGAGAGAGTGAGTTTGTAGTTTTGAAAGCAGTGTATTTTGCTTGTCGTTGTGCGTGGTGTTTGAAGAGGCAGGCAGAGCACAAATGTAATCAGCCAGGCTAAGGTGACGGAGAAAGTATCGGGATACTTGCCTGTTTCAGTTCTGACTAATTTCATCATTCATTCCTGTACCATCCCTTCCCTCCACTCCCTCCCTCCCATCCCCTCTCCTCTACACTGCTCACCCCCCACCCCCACCCCCCCTTTTTCATCTTCCGATCTCCACTTTACCTTCACACGCCACCCACGCCGACCTTTTCCTTGCCCCTTTCCGGTGGAGGGAGGGAACATTTGAAGAAACCATGACGTCGCATACTTGTTCACGTGTATTCCCAAAAGTGTCTACTACCAAAAGCACGCGTGCACATGCTTCATGTGTTTTGTACATGCCTTCTCTTTTTCGTGTGTGGTTTTTGAAAGTGCATCTTGAAACCTGGAAAAGGCATGGAAAAAGTATGGAAAAGGTATGGGAAAAGTATGGAAAAAAGTATAGACAAAGTAGGGACAAAAGGTATGGAAAAAAGTATGGAAAAGGTATGGAAAAGTATGGACAAGGTATGCAAAAAGGTATGGACAAGGTATGGAAAAAGCATGGAAAAGGTATGGAAAAAGTATGGACAAGGTATGGAAAAAGTATGGAAAAGGTAAGGAAAAAGTATGGACAAGGTATGCAAAAGGTATGGACAAGGTATGGAAAAAGCATGGAAAAAAAGGTATGGAAAAAGTATGGACAAGGTATGGAAAAAGTATGGAAAAAGTATGGACAAGGTATGGACAAGGTATGGAAAAAGGTATGGAAAAAGTATGGAAAAAGTATGGAAAAAGTATGGACAAAGTATGGAAAGGTATGGAAAGGTATGGAAAAAAAGTATGGAAAAGGTATGGAAAAAGTATGGACAAGGTATGGAAAAAGTATGGATGAAAAAGGTATGGAAAAAGTTAAGTATGGACAAGGTATGGAAAAAGTATGGACAAGGTATGGAAAAAGTATGGGAAAAGTATGGACAAGGTATGGAAAAAGGTATGGAAAAAGTATGGAAAAAGGTATGGAAAAAGTATGGAAAAAGTATGGAAAAAAGTATGGAAAAGGTATGGAAAAGTATGGAAAAAGTATGGAAAGGTATGGACAAGTATGGAAAAGGTATGGAAAAGGTATGGAAAAAGTATGGAAAAAAGTATGGAAAAGTATGGAAAAATGTATGGGACAAGGTATGGGAAAAGGTATGGAAAAGTATGAAAAAAGTATGGAAAAAGTATGGAAAAGGTATGGGAAAAGTATGGAAAAAAGTATGGACAAGGTATGGAAAAGTATGGAAAAAGTATGGAAAAAGTATGGACAAGGTATGGAAAAAGTATGGAAAAAGTATGGAAAAGGTATGGAAAAAGTATGGAAAAGGTATGGAAAAAAAAGGTATGGAAAAGTATGGAAAAAAGTATGGAAAAAGTATGGAAAAGGTATGGAAAAGTATGGAAAAAATGGAAAAAGTATGGGAAAGGTATGGAAAAAGTATGGAAAAGGTATGGGGAAAAAGTATGGACAAGGTATGGAAAAAGTATGGAAAAAAGTATGGAAAAGGTATGGAAAAGTATGGAAAAGTATGGAAAAAGGTATGGAAAAAAAAAGTATGGAAAAATGGAAAAAAGTATGGACAAGGTATGGAAAAAGGTATGGACAAAGTATGGAAAAGGTATGGAAAAAAGTATGGAAAAGGTATGGAAAAGTATGGAAAAGGTATGGAAAAAGTATGGAAAAAGGTATGGAAAAGGTATGGAAAAGGTATGGAAAAAAGTATGGAAAAGGTATGGAAAAGGTATGGAAAAGGTAAATGGGAAAAGGTATGGAAAAAGTAATGGAAAGGTATGGAAAAGGTATGGAAAAAGTATGGAAAAGGTATGGAAAAAAATGGAAAAAGTATGGAAAAAGTATGGAAAAATGGAAAAAGTATGGAAAAGGTATGGAAAAAAATGTATGGACAAAGTATGGAAAAAGTATGGAAAAAGTATGGAAAAGGTATGGAAAAGTATGGAAAAAGTATGGAAAAAGTATGGAAAAGGTATGGAAAAGGTATGGACAAAAGTATGGAAAAGGTATGGAAAAGGTATGGAAAAAGTATGGACAAGGTATGGAAAAAGGTATGGAAAAGGTATGGAAAAAAGTATGGACAAAGGTATGGAAAAAGTATGGACAAGGTATGGAAAAAGTATGGACAAGGTATGGAAAGGTAAGGTATGGAAAAAGTATGGAAAAAGTATGGAAAAAAGTATGGACAAGGTATGGAAAAAGTATGGAAAGGTATGGAAAAAAGTATGGAAAAAGTATGGAAAGGTATGGAAAGGTATGGAAAAGGTATGGAAAAGGTATGGAAAAGGTATGGAAAAAGGTATGGAAAAGGTATGGAAAAGGTATGGAAAAAGGACATGGGAAAGGTATGGAAAAGGTATGGAAAAGGTATGGAAAAGGTATGGACAAGGTATGGAAAAGTATGGATGGACAAGGTATGGAAAAAGTATGGACAAGGTATGGGAAAAGGTATGGAAAAAGGTATGGAAAAAGTATGGACAGGTATGGAAAAAGTATGGACAAGGTATGGACAAAGGTATGGAAAAAGGTATGGAAAAGTATGGAAAGTATGGAAAAAGGTATGGAAACAAGTGGACAAGGTATGGAAAAGGTATGGACAAGGTATGGAAAGGTATGGAAAAGGTATGGAAAAAGTATGGACAAGGTATGGAAAAAGTAGGGATGGGAAAAAAAGTATGGAAAAGGTATGGACAAGTATGGAAAAGGTATGGACAATGGAAAAATGGACAAAGGTAGTATGGAAAAGGTATGGACAAGGTATGGAACAAGGTATGGACAAGGTATGGAAAAAGTTGGGAAAAGGTATGGAAAAGGTATGGAAAAGTATGGACAAGGTATGGAAAAGGTATGGACCAGGTATGGACACGGTATGGAAGGTAAAAAGTATGGACAAGGTATGGACAAGTATGGACAAGGTATGGAAAAGGTATGGACAAAGGTATGGAAAAGGTATGGACAAAGTATGGACAAGGTATGGAAAAGGTATGGACAAGTATGGAAAAAGTATGGACCAAGTTATGGAAAAGTATGGACCCGGGGTAGTGTGACAAGTATGGACATTTATAAAAGGTATGGACAAAGTATGGACAAGTATGGAAAAGTCACCAAAGTATATTCTGGACAAGGGTATGGAAACGGTATGGAAAAATTATGGAAAAGGTATGGACAAGGTATGGAAAAAGTATGGAAAAGGTATGGGGAAAGTATCGACAGGCTCTCTCTCTCTCTTTCTTTGTGTGGATGTCGCTCTCTCTGTCTTTGTCTCCCCCCCATCCACCCCCCCCCAATTCTCCCTCTTTCTCTCCCCCCCCCCCCCCCCCCCCCCTTTTTCTCTCTCCCTCCCTCCCCTCCTCCTCTCTCTCTCTCTCTTTAAATTTTACAACTGTAATTCAGTCAGTCAGTGAATTCGATTTCGTACCCACTCTTGTCTGCCTTTTTTTTTTTCCACCTATGAGGCCATGGTGTACGAAAAAGACCCCAAGCATCCGCCAGATGTCTCTTTTTACTTTGATAAGAATATCCGAACACTCTCTCTCTCTCACTCTCTCTCTCTCTCTCTCTCTCTCTCCCGAAAAATATCCCTCGTTCTCCCCCTCCCTCCCTCCCTCTCTCTCTCTCTCTCTCTCTCTCCCTCTCTCTCTCCCTCTCTCTCGCAGAGACACATTTTTCATACCACCAGTTTTTCCTTAGAGTTTCAAAAAAAGCTTTCGACCTCTGTTCAGCTCACAATACAGCGTCCGATTGAATTCTTCTCACCATTGCACAGCAGGTAGTTTAGCGTAGCGCATACTCGTGCAGCATTCAAAACAACATTCATCGCAGGAATCTCCTCTCTCTCTCTCTCTCTCTCTCTCTCTCTCTGATCCTGCTTCACCTCACTGTAACCAGACAGGGGATCACAGTGGGACCGAAGGAGGGGATGGGGGTGAGAGATAGCAAATATAGCGGGGATGAGGGATAGTGGGTTGAAAGGATGGGGCGGGATGGGGGTGGG
This sequence comes from Conus betulinus, assembly GCA_016801955.1. Lineage (NCBI taxonomy): Eukaryota > Metazoa > Mollusca > Gastropoda > Neogastropoda > Conidae > Conus > Conus betulinus. The sequence goes on along the minus strand of JADBJO010000664.1, from coordinate 22,213 downwards.
GGAACGGTCGGGGTTATCAAGTACAGGCGGAATTATGACACAGCAACGGTGGTTTGTTCAGTTCCTTTATGGTGTGACAGGCAGGCGTGCGGGGCAAGTCGTCGGGGAGAGACTGAAGAAAGGCACTGTCAGTTATAACAACAATGAACTCTCTCTCTCTCTCCTCTCTCTCTCTCTCTCTCTCTCTCTCTCTCTCTCTCTGTGTCGCGTGTCGCGTGCGTGCGCGCGCGCTCGCTCTCGCTCTCGCTCTCTTTTCTCTCTCGCTCTCTGTCTGTCTTCTCTCTCTCTCTCTCTCTCTCTCTCTCTCTCGATTCGGTAAATAGAAACATGAGGACACTGGTGTAAATGGGAAATTGTATTGCGCTCTTAGAGGTGTTTATGATTCTCTGTTGGCTTGTGTACGTGATAAATGCGGTTATTAAAAGTATTTTGAATGTCCTAGAGGTATTAAAAAAAAAAAAAAAAAAAAAAGATTGCCTGTTGATCCCCTTGATTTTTCAAGAAAAGTAAGCCTGGTATTTAGCTAATCTAAACTATCCCAGGTGCTATAGAACTTTTTTTCTCACTATTTGCTGCTGCTGATTTTCTACTGTCTGATTCAGTTATCAGAATCAACTCGGTAGCATCAAAATCGAATCAGACCGTTTATGCTTGGCAGACAAAAGGGGGACAGTTATCTACCTGAGAGAGATGGTTTTCTAGAAATGATGAAGTTAAAATAACAAATTCTTGTAAATATCTTGGAATATATTTTACAGCAAAATTGAGTATCACTACTGCGTTGTCTGAGGCTTTTAGGAAAGGGACACAAAGGGAGTCATTGAGATGTTAAAGTCACTAAGAAGGTTCAATACAGCAGATTTACAGATATTTCTGAAACTATTTGATACACAGATTGAACCAGTTTTGACTTATGCAGCCGAAGTTTGGGGTCTTGAGAAAGATGGTGATCTGATAGAACCTGCACAGCCATTTGGCTTTAAAAGATTCCTGAACGCCCCCCCCCCCCCCCCCCTGCACGCCTCAAACAAACTGGACCATGGAGAAACCGGTAGATATTTTCTTACTGTAAAAACAATTATGACATTATTAGATACTGGCTAAAACGCGTTAAATACCCATGTCACGACTATGCAAACAGGCTTGTGAGCTGATTCTTGTTCTGCATGAATCTGGGCATAACAGTGGGCTAACTAGTGTGGAGAGAACGTTTTACGTGAACATTGATTTGGTACAGTGTGGACGTTTCAAGGAGTTGGAAGGAACTGTATTTTTCTTGCTGAATTTAAAAGACAGATTTATTTTGTGTAATGCGCAAAACTGGCGTTCAGCATTAGAAAACAATGACAAATATGAATGGTATTATTCTTTTAAGAATACTTCCAGCCAGAAAGATACTTATCTTTAATTACAAATAACTGGCAAGAGATAACTTCATAAGATTTAGACTGAGGCTTAATGGGCGTAATAATTGCAAGCGATGGTTTCTTGATTTAAAAAAACAAAAAAAAAAAAACAGGCCGATGGTAAATGTCGGTCATGTGAAAAGGAAACCAAAAATGAAATTCATTTCTTAGTCTACAGCACAGTGTACAAAGATAACTGAAAGCAGTGTACTGTACTTGACTCACCTACTGATATTACTGATCAGAATCATATTGCAAATGTTTAGTTGAGCAACAGTGACAACGTGATAATGGATCTAGCAAAATTGATATCACAAACCATGAACATTAAAAAAGAAAAACAATTGAAAAAGAAGTGATATGTTTAATCATTGAAATGTTTGTCAAGATGATCCGCTGTCATGTGCCTGTATGTGCATAAATGTGTGTATGAGGAAGGGGGGGGGGGGGGGGGGGGGGGTAGAGGTGGGGGAGTAGAACTTAGCAGTGATTTCATTCGTGGGCCTAGGCATTGGGAAATTATAATCGCTACTTAAAGGACGCAGTAATTGTTCCGAAAATGAATGATTTATTAGGCATTTATTTCCAGCGTGGTAGGATGGTTTAAGAACATTGAACATAACTGGAGTAACAGGATGTATCAAATGTATAAACAGATCAGGGAAAGGAATGAGTGGAATATTAGTATCCAAGGTGAGGTTGTTGTTAGAAAAACATTTTTACTTAGTTTCTTTATGTTATGCAATCCAAATGACTTCCAGACTATGTACTAAACAAAATTAACTCAGCTCTTTGCTTCCTTTGGACGAGAGATTTAACAAAAAAAATCTTTCGAACAAGTCAAAAGAAAAGTAATTGGAAGCGAGTATGGAGGAAAGAGGACTTAATGTGATTAATACGAGAAATTTTCAAAACTGCTCGTACTTTTGGTCATTAATACCCAGATGGCGTTTACAACACCATGCAAAGACAGACACTTTTTGTATAAACTGAAGAGCCAAAGACCTAAAAGTTTTGAGTTTAATCAGTAATGAATTTGGTAGCAGTTGATCTAAACCACTAAGATATTGATAAAACTTAAGGACAATCAACGAAAGCAATTTCCACAGTCAACACGTTTTTGATAATAATCTAATTTCGTAGAAAGATCAGGTTTTATATTTCAAGAACTGGGTGAAGAATGGCGTTGAGCAAATGAAGGACATGATTCATGACAGAGAAAACAGATTAGTGACTTTAGAAGAAATGCAGGAAATGGTTGGACAGAACAGAGCCCTTGCACAGTTCCAGTACAATGCTATGATTGACTCCATTTCAGCTCAGTGTGGATCAATGGATCCAGTGGATCCAGTCAGGGGAAACAGAATCAGGAACACTACCCTGTTTTGCCAGTCTGTTATTTAAATACAAAGCCCAATCAAATAAGGAAACTACTTATGCCACCTAAGAATCTCAAACATCTACTGCGTGTTTCTTCTGGAACAGAAAAATATGGTAATTGGCTTAAATAAATCCACATGGTGTCGAGTTATAGACGTGACAAAAGAGGCAAGACTTGGAGTTCTCCACTGGAAAATACTGCACAACCTGCATCCTTCTAATAGTATGCTTAGTAAAGTGAAAGTAAAAGAAACGAACACATGCTCGCACTGTCCTGACACAAATGGATTTCATTGAACACTTTTTCTGCTAGTGTCTAATCGTTTGCAACTTCTGAAGATTTATTGAGCAACAAGTATACTCAGACTCGCATTCTCATATTTCATTTCGAACACAGATGTATTATTTGGCATAAACAACACCAATTTTGTCATATTATTGACTAAAATATGTATTAGTATTTTCAAAAAGACGAACACGGGTGTTCCTCTGCAGCTCATTTTTGAGAAAGAGCATAGTGTTTCGAAGGGGTTTAAAAAGGAAAACTTCCCCAACTGGGCAAGCAAGTTTAAGTCTCATAGGGAATGCACATTGTTTTGAAACACACATGTTAAGAACCTTTTTATACATTTGTCAAAGAGAGAGAGGGAGGGAGAGAGAGAGAGGGGAAGGAGAGAGAGAGAGGGGGGGGGGAGGGGCGGCGGGGACAGATCGTTGGAGCATTGAAAATCCAGGTGATAGTTATCATCACGAAGTACGCGCGAACAAAAATTGGTGAGAGGATGGTAAGAGGGTGTCGGCAAAACGCAGGCATGCCTTATGAAACGACCCAGCGCGTGTGATGATCAGCGCGCCTCTGTGTGTGTTGTGTGTGTGTGTGTGTGGGCTCTCAGGTAGGTGAGTGTTTATCAGCGGGTGGTAGCAAGCAATTTGTTTGTAATGAAAATCTGACTATGCGAGTACCAAAAAACCAGTTTTTTTTTTCCTTGCCTCAAAACAGCTTTGAGAGAGAGAGAGAGAGAGAGAGAGAGAAGCGCGACACAAGAGAGAGAGAGAGAGAGAGAGGAGAGAGACACCAAATCTCGTTATTCGCAAGACCCCAAAACACCCAGTAAACATCCAGGGCAGAGAGACGACAAACAGTGCTGTAAATTTGAAGAGGTGTATTACAAAAACTTGCCCTCCATAGGGATGGGGGGGGGGGGGGGAGACTGGGCGGGAGGGGGGGGGGGGGAGGGGGAGGGGGAGCTGGGGGAAAGTAAAAAGGAAAAAATGGGAGGTGGGGGGAAAGTAAAAAGGAAAAAAAAAAAAAAAAAAAACTTTAGCCGCCGCACAACACACGGAAAGCATTCACTTATGAGTACAATACAATTGCTATTTGAAAAACCTGCTAAAAGAGTAAAAAAAAAACATTTTAGCCGCCGCACAACACGCAACGCGCATGCACACTTATGTGTACAATACACCGCTTACCTTTGCTAAAAGAGTTAACTGTAACAGAAGGAGGAACACATCTAACGCCAGTTCATGTATAAAACCCGAACATTTTGTTTCAAACACCAAAACGCTAAATTCAGCACGAAAGCGTCCATTTGTAGCGAACCCAAAGATCAAGCATTGTGAGTTAACGTCAGTGTGGCAACGGATGATGGTCAGAAGAAAAAAGGAGAGAAAAGAAAACAAAAACATATCTCTAAACCATGGCTATTATCAGTAAGGGAGAGGAGGTGGGGGGAGGCAGAGGGGGAGGAGAGATGTGGGGTGGGAGAAGGGGAAGACCGGAGATTTGGAGAGGGTGTGTGTGGAACAGATGGGGGAAGGGGGGGGGGGGGGGGGATCATGTTCTATCTCAACTCGTTACTTTCCATATGTCTTCTTTGTGTGGACATTGTCTTTTCGCTATGAGGCTGGCCTCATCGGGGGAAAT
>JADBJO010000664.1:7500-15000 GCA_016801955.1 Conus betulinus | reverse complement strand
AATTCAAATTGTGGCGTGTGGTCACAACACTGAGCACTGCAGCAAGGAACAGAGAGCAGCGTCGACTCCTGCGGTCTTTTTTTTTTTTTTTTTTTATTCAGCTCTCCATATCCCCCCCCCCCCCCCCCACACACACACACACACACACACACCCCTCCCCGCTCCCCTCTCCCCGCCCTCTCCATTTCAACTTCATCCCTCCCCCCAATGCCTCTTCCCCTCCTTCCCTCTCACGCCCTCCTTCGCTGCTTACACCCGTCCTCTCCTCTCCCTCCTCCCCCCCCCCCCCCCTCCCCGACCTCTTTTTCTTTAATTTCTTCAGAATACGCATCAATCCATGCTAATCATAACTGATGAGGCTTTCAATTACCGGCGTATTCCAGCGTCTCTTCTGTGCTGATTAGAATATATGGCTCCAGTGAGGTGGAGGCGGAAGTGAGTGAGTTATAGCGGGACGGAAGATGTGTGTGAGAGGGAGGAAGGGTACGAAGGGGGAGGGTATCCCACCGTGCCTTCTGGAAATTATTCGCATGAAATTCCTCCCCCCCCCCCCCCCCCCCCCAACCCCCCCCTCCCCCCCCCCCCCCCCCCCCTTAACCCCCCCCCCCCCTCCCCCCTTACCCCCCCCACTCCCACCCCCATCCTCGATATTAATATTGCGTGTTTCTGTCGTCTTCCCCTTTTCTGTCTGTTGTGTCCGCGCGTCTTCCTGTCCTCTCCTGAAGAGCGTTGTATGTTGCCTGCTTTACTTGGCGTGGTCTGTGGGGGTCAAACGAAGCGGGACTGAATGGAAGTGATTGACGCCTTTCAGTGGGTTTTCTGTTGATCTGGGGGCCGGGGTCTGAAATGGAAGGTTAGAGTCACGACCTCCAGGTCTACCTAGATTGATCTGTGTTGATGTGTGTGTGTGTGTGTGTGTGTGTGTGTGTGTGTGTGTGTGTGTGTGTGTGTGTGTGTACGCGCGCGCGTGCGTGGTGCGTGCGTGTGTGTGTGTGTGTGTGTGTGTGTGTGTGTGTGTGTGTGTGTGTGTGTGTGTGTGTGTGTGTGTAATGAACATGTCCTGTACTGGATGTTCTATGGGTTTTTGTTGTTGTTGTTGTTCTTTAGTGCAGTAAGTAATCATGCCCAGTGCTGTATGTACTAAAGTGTTTGTGTTAGGACAGCTATATCTGGGCGCTGATGCAGTGGTGTGCGGTCTTGGTGTCTATATTCTGCAGTGATTCCAGGTCTAACATCAACATAGCCGTGTGTGGTCAGATCTTGTGGTAATCGGGTCCTACTGCGTAATCTGGTCCCATTGTTGTCTGATCAGGTCCTGTTGTTGTGGGATCAGATCCTGTTATTGTGGGATCAGGTCCTGTTGTTGTGGGATCAGGTCCCTGTTGTTGTCTGATCAGGTCCTGTTGTTGTCTGATCAGGTCCTGTTGTTGTGGGATCAGATCCTGTTATTGTGGGATCAGGTCCTGTTGTTGTCTGATCAGGTCCTGTTGTTGTCTGATCAGGTCCTGTTGTTGTCTGATCAGGTCCTGTTGTTGTCTGATCAGGTCCTGTTGTTGTGGGATCAGGTCCTGTTGTTGTGGGATCAGGCCTGTTGATATCTGATCTGGCCCTGTCGTGTATAGGCCAGTTATCCACTGACGTCGGCCACATCAAGGGCTCCGCATGCTGTTGGATTGTTTGTTACTGATAAAATTAGTCATCATGAAAGATTCATATTTGTTGTTGTTGTTGCTTTTTTGCTTCCAGTTGGATTTAATGTATAAAGTTGTTATCAGAACATCTGTAGAAATTCTTAGGAGAGAGTTAGGAGAAGAAACAGTTAAGAAAAAAAAAGAAAGAAAAAAAAACGAAACGGAAACCGATCGTGACAGTGAAAAGAAGAAGATGATGATGATGGTGTGTTGATAAGCGTGGCGGAGGGACGGCGACGAGGCAGTGATAAGGCGCGCCCCGTGTCAAGCTGAAGCCTGGGGAGGCACACACATCCAAGCGGCCCTGGCAAACAACACTGTCCCTACACACCATCAGGTCGCCCACAGTCAGGACCCGTGACAGCCCCTGCTGTTTGCCCTTTCTGTTCCCAGAGACCGCAGGGATCAAACACTGAACACCGGCCGGGCAAATATTGACCCCACAGGGAGGAGGAGTTTTCACTCCTGTGGGCCCGCTTTGAAAAAGCGGGACTTCAAATCCGTGGTCACACGCCACAATTAGAAACTGATGCCACGTGTGCCAGGGCTGTGTGTGATTCATGAAAATCTGTTGAGACACAGCATGTTTCCTAAAACGCACCACGATCAAAGCAGACATCAGTCCTCACTGAACAGCCTGTAGAAAGCATGGGGCTTGATTGGTAGAGAGTGCCCCGATGACGTCACTCACTGGCTATGAATACGGTGTCGTCTTCTGTAAATCCCTAAAACACATCTGTGGCGTTATCTTTGCTCGGGTTGATCGTCCCCTGTTTCAGTTCATTTCAGTTTGTCTGCTGGAAAACACTTAGCATGAATCTTGATGTTTAAAAAAAAAAAAAAAAAAGGGAGGGGGGGGGGGGGGAGTGGTAGTGGTAGTCAGCTTTTACACATTTGTAAGAACAACTCCTGCGACTAGTCTCTGTCTTTTTTTATCATCGACAACTTACATACGCCGTTGATGTATAGCTTCTATGCGCTGTCCGTTGAGCCTACAGCCAAAGAGTACACAGTATGTGTGACTGACACAGAACACGACGTGTTTGGGTGCCTGTGGCCGACAGCAGGGGCCAGCTAGACAGGCGGTGGGTGGGATGGCCTGTTCAAGTTTTCACCTCTCCCCGACACAGCCACAGCAGCAGACAGTGCTAGAGGTCAAGAGTTCACGTCAGAACCTGCCAGGTCAAACACATTCTGTGGCATCCAACATGAAAACGAATTGCCCTTTTTTTCACAGGCCGCCATATCGTGTGGGCTCCGGTGCGCCTCGCGTCAGATGGCGTGCGTCTCCTTCTCTCCTCCAGTGGCTGTCTCTGTCTGTCTTGCTGCCTGAAGGTGGTGGGGGAGGGAACTGACGTCCCAGAATGGGACGCAGACGTTGCACACTTAAACAACGTCCTTCACCAGTAGCGCCCCTCTTTTCCACTGGTTTCATATACCAGTATCAAACAGCGCCCCTCTTTTCCACTGGTTTAATATACCAGTATCAAATAGCGCCCCTCTTTTCCACTGGTTTAATATACCAATATTAAATAGCGCCCCTCTTTTCCACTGGTTTGATATACCAATATTAAATAGCGCCCCTCTTTTCCACTGGTTCATCACACTAATATCAGTAGCGTTCCTCTCCACCACTTTTTAATACGCCAATATCAATAGCGCCTCTCTCTACCACTGGTTTTAATACACCAATATCAATAGCGCCTTCTCTACCACTGGTTTAATACCAGTATGAATAGCGCCTGTCTCCTCCACTGGTTTAAGACACCAATATAATAGCGCCTTTCTCTGCCACTGGTTTAACACAACAGTATAAAGAGCGGCCCTCTTTGCCACTGGTTTAGTACACCAGTATAAAGAGCGGCCTCTCTGCCACCGGTTTAATACACCAATATAAAGAGCGTCCTCTTTGCCACTGGTTCAATACACCAATGTAAAGAGAGCGGCCTCTCTGCCACTGGTTTTAATACACCAATATAAAGAGCGGCCCTCTCTGCCACTGGTTTAATACACCAATATAAAGAGCGCCCTCTTTGCCACTGGTTCAATACACCAATATAAAGAGCGGCCCTCTCTGCCATCGGTTTAATATGCCAGTATAAAGACCGGCCCTCTTTGCCACTGGTTTAATACACCAGTATAAAGAGCGGTCCTCTCTGCCATCGGTTTAATACGCCAGTATAAAGAACGGCCCTCTTTGCCACTGGTTTAATACACCAGTATAAAGAGTGTCTCTCTTTGCCACTGGTTAATACACCAATATAAAGAGCGCCCTCTCTGCCCACCGGTTTAATGCACCCAGTGTAAAGAGCGCCCTCTATGCCACTGGTTTAATGCACCCGTATAAAGAGCGCCCTCTATGCCACTGGTTTAATGCACCAAAGTAGAGAACAGCGACCATCTTAGACATTGGTTAAATATACCAAAGTAGGGAACAGCAGCCGTTATATAATTTGGTTTAAATACAGCAAAATAAAAAAAAACAGCAGCCAGCCATCATACACTGGTTTAAATACAGCAAAAAAAAAAAAAAAGAAAAAAAAAACAGCAGCAGCCATTTTATACATTGGTTTAAATACAACACCAAAATGAAGAACAGCGGCCCTCTAAGAAAATCGGTTGAAAACACCAGCATAAAGAAAAACGGCCATTTCAGACATGGGGTTATGTCGTTGCCATTTTTTCTGTGGGTGTTTAGGTCGGTGTGGCTCCAGTGCTGGCATGTTTGTTTGCACCTGCAGCCCTGCACGTTTGCATCACTTCCAGACACAGACCCACGAACGACACGCCGCAGTGAGAGAAAGGTTCGCCTCGTTCCTAGTAACCTTACACACCGGCCATCGGGAGGAAGCGCATGAGAGAGAGAGAGAGAGAGAGAGAGAGAGTCAGCCAGCCAGTCAGGTGGCACGACCATTGTTATCATTGTCAGATGTGGTACGACCCTTGTTGTTATCATTGTCAGAAGTAGCACGAGAGAGAGAGAGAGAGAGAGTGAGTGTGTGTGTGTGTGTGTGTGTGTGTGTGTGTGTGTGTGTGTGTCAGTCAGCCAGCCAGACAGTCAGGTGGCACGACCATTGTTATCATTGTCAGAAGTAGTACGACCATTGTTGTTATCATTGTCAGAAGTAGCACGGCTATTGTTATTATTGTCAGAAGCCAGTCTCTCAGCCCACGCCGACTGTTTGCATGAAGATGTGAGGAAAACGGGTGGAACCAAACCTAGAGAGTACACCCCATTTCGAGCTTGTTGAACACAAGTTGACCTTGAGAGTAAGACAATGACAGGTCGTTGATCTCACTCCGCCGTCACAGTGGAAGGTTTTCTGGTACTGCCAGCGGTACCATTCCCCTGAACAGACCCCCGGCACGAAAATGACGGTGTCAAAAGGGGAGGGACTTTGAGCCAGAGATGGATGAGATTTTTGTTAAGGATTGTCGGTTTAAGAAACTGGCTTTGAGAAACATTGGGAACATGCACTGGTGTTGGAAAATCGGCACTTCCGCGACATGCAATCAGTGCCAGACGTTGAGTGCACTTTTGCCTTTACTTTGAAAAACAACAGTTGTAGTTTACTGATGTACACATGAAACGTGGTGGATAGTAAGTAATTTTTTGGCAGGATTACAAACAATCGCTATATTTTCAGGAGCACAGAGAGAGAGAGAGAGAGAGAGAGGAGGGGGGGGGGAGGGGGGTTCAACAGGCAGTTCAACAGGAACGAGAATGGGGAAAAAAAACCGCACTGAATACGAAATCTAAATCGGGAGAAACACAGAGAGAGAGAGAGAGAGAGAGAGATGGAGGTGGCACGGCCATATTTTTATCATTGTCAAATGTGGTACGACCATTGTTATCATTGTCAGAAGTGGCACGGCCATTGTTGTCAGAAGTAGCAAGACCATTGTTGTCATTGTAAGAAGTAGCACGGCCATTGTTGTCATTGTCAGAAGTAGCCCGGCCATTGTTGTCATTGTTAGAAGTAGCCCGGCCAATGTTATGAAAGGTGGAGGGTCCAGCTATTCACGTGCTGTCAGTTCATTAGGGACTGGCAGGGGCGATAATAAGGCTTAGTAGCAAATCGATTCAAAATCGATTCCCCCCCCCCCCCCCCCCCCCCCCCCCCCCCCCCAACCCCCAACCCTTTGTTCGTCATTTCCCTTTAAGTACTCACGCGCACTCAACAACCGTCAGTCCGTTCTCTCTCTTCTTCCCCCCCTCCGCCCTCCTCCCTCCCCCCCCCCCCCCCCCCCCCCCCCCCCAACCATCTTCCCTCACTCTCCACCCCCATCTCACCTCGTATTTCCCACCGGTCTTCTTCCTGTCAATACCTGTTCGATCGATACGACTAGTTTCACTTCATCCTTAAACTCTGCTCTACACACACACACACACACACACACCACCTTGCCTTCCTGCCGCCACGTCAGTCCTAATCTTAGAGGTGCGAGTATTACCAGTGACTGAATTGATTACCAGTTTCTGTCAGCCCAGTGCAGTGACTGGGGTTAAGCAAATATTGACCGGCAGGTTGCAGGGTGGCCGGGGGTGAGGGGCGGGAGGGGGGGGGGGGGGGGAAACAGTCGTCTCAGTCGGCTCTCTAAACAGGCACTCGCTGAATGCCACAGTTCCTGCCTCGGTTAGGGGTGGTGTGGGTGGCTTGGGGCATTGGCGAAGAAGGTCGGGTGGGAGTGTGCGTGTGTTTGTGGTGAGAGCTGGGGGTGGGATGGGGGGATGGCGAGAGGGGAACGGAGTGGGACGATGAGTGCGGGGTTAGTTAAGTGTGTGTGTGTGTGTGTGTGCGTGCGTGCGTATGTGCGTGCGTGTGTGTGTGTGTGTGTGTGTGTGTGGACATCATCTATACGTCTGTCTGTGCTTGTGCAAGCGTGCGCTCGTGTGTGTGTGTGTGTGTGTGTGAGAGAGAGAGAGAGAGAGAGAACTGCGAAACGTCGACTCAACCCTGACAGTTGTCTGACATCCACCAGTTACTGGACACATAGCCAACACACTGGAACATCTCTGTCTGTCTGTCTGTCTCTCTCTCTCTCTCTCTCTCTCTCTCTCTCTCTCTCTCTCTCTCTCTCTCTCTCTCTCTCTCTCTATATTTCAGACGAAAACGTTTGGCTTACTATTTACGGCTTGGTAACTCTGATGCTTACTCTTGTACTTTGATTTATGCAGATCTTTACGGTATACTCATGTAGTGTAGTTTTGTTTGCTAGGATACTTTAAGTTTGAATTTCTACTACAAGATTGTCAAGAAAGTGAAATTTGCAACATGTTTACCTTTTTCACCTCCTCCCCGCACTCCCCCTCATTCCTTACCCGCTCCCAGCACCTACACTCCCTGCCCCAGCCCCCACCTCCATGTGTTTACCCCATGTCTTGTGGCCAAAGGCCGATGTACATTCAAATTCTGAGTTCTGATCTATCTCTCTCTCTCTCTCTCTCTCTCTCTCTCTCTCTCTCTCTCATCTCTGTGTGTCTGTGGGGTGTGTGTGTGTGTGTCTGTGTGTCTGTGTGTGTGTGGTGTGTGTGTGTGTGTGGGGGGGGGGGGGTGTGTGTGTGTGTGTGTGTGTGTGGTGTGTGTGTGTATGTGTGTGTGTGTGTGTGTGTGTGTGGTGTGTGTGTGTGTGTGTGTGTGTGTGTGTGTGTACGTGCGTGTGCGTGTGTGTGCGCGTGCATGCGTGTGTGTGCGAGTGTGTTGTGTGTGTGAGCGCCGTGGCAGTGTCTCTTTCACTATAATTGGCACTTGTGTGGTTGGTCAGTGCAGCTTCACTGGACATAAAGTACGCACATGTTTTTAGTCTG
>JADBJO010000664.1:0-5000 GCA_016801955.1 Conus betulinus | reverse complement strand
ACATCTGTTAAAAATAGGATGATAAAAGGAAGTTTTAAAAAACCAACAGATCTGTTTCGAGCCAGCGCTCTCGTCAGGATGGTTTGGGTCGCCTACTGCCGGTGTTATATGGCCTGATGTCACTGTTTGCACGTGCGGATTGGCTGCACGTATTGTTCGTTTTTTTTTGGGGTTGTTTACAGTTCAGGGTGCGTTTGCTGACAACGATTTCCATTTGTGCCTGCAGTTGTTTACTATTTCTACTTTAGTATTTAGGGTTGCTAAGTATGGTTTGCAAAGTATTAACCATTTTCTGTTTGGTTTTTGTATTTTTTTTTGTTGTTGAATGACTGTTTATGGTTTGCGTATCTGGTTTTGAAGTGATTTTCAGTGATCCCTATGTATGGAATTCTTTTTCATTTTCTGATGTCACAGTGGCTTGGTATACAATATATATATATATAAAAACTTTGATTAAAATGTAAGTGATAAAACCAAAGTTTTAAACAGATGCCGCTCCCAACCCGGTTGAGCACTTTTTAAAAATTATTGTTGGGTTAGGGGGGGGGGTTTATATATATATATATATACGCGCGTGCGTGCGTGCGTCGCATGTGCTTGCGCACGTGCAAGTATACGTGGGAGGGTGGATATGTATGCAGTTCTGTGAGAAGAGAGATTTGTTGTCAGTTCTCACTGGGATGCTTTTTCCTTCTTTTTTTTCCCCCTTACATTTCAGGAGCGATGCTCCATGTTTGTCCCTGGCTGTGGACGGGTATCGATGTGATCTGTGTTTTGATCAGACGTAAAGAAAGGTTTGTCTGAGGAAGGCAGGATTGCCGAAACGTTAAAAAAGATGATACAGCTTGTTTCCTCTTTTTTTGTTCAGTGATCGATATATATATATGGACACCTCCACTCCATTGCCTCTGTGTGTGTGCGCGCGTGCGCGTATGTTAGTGTGTGTGTGTGTGTGTGTGTGTGTGGTACGTACGCGCACTCACGTGCAGGTGTTGGAACGGGGTACGGAGAATGGCCTTGTTGTGAAGCAGTGGAGTCGACCATGGGAACACTTAGCATGAAAATGAAAGTGGCATGGGGTTGGGATAAAGGTGGGAGATAGTTGGGGGAAGGGGGGGGGGGAAGTAAGTTAGGAAAAAGAAAGGAGGGGGGGGGATGCAAGGGAATCCTGTCAAACTCTAGGAAACAACGGATAGAGTTTGTGTTCAGGTTAAGACGTCACAACTTGCGTCTCGGTGAGTGTTGCTCACTGTCGCTGTCCGGGACTGATGGCCGGTGGGGGAACAGAGGTGCAGGGACTGAGGGAGGGATGGGCTGGTGGGGGGAACAGAGGTGTAGGGACTGACGGCCGGTGGGGGAACAGAGGTGCAGGGATGATGGCCGGGGGGAACAGAGGGGCAGGGACTGACGGCCGGTGGGGAACAGAGGTGCAGGGACTGACGGCCGGTGGGGGAACAGAGGGGCAGGGACTGAGGGACTGACGGCCGGTGGGGGAACAGAGGTGCAGGGATGATGGCCGGTGGGGGAACAGAGGTGCAGGGATGATGGCCGGTGGGGGAACAGAGGGGCAGGGACTGACGGCCGGTGGGGGAACAGAGGTGCAGGGACTGACGGCCGGTGGGGGAACAGAGGGGCAGGGGACTGAGGGACTGACGGCCGGTGGGGGGGAACAGAGGTGCAGGGATGATGGCCGGTGGGGGGAACAGAGGTGCAGGGATGATGGCCGGTGGGGGAACAGAGGGGCAGGGACTGATGGCCGGTGGGGGAACAGAGGTGCAGGGACTGACGGCCGGTGGGGGAACAGAGGGGCAGGGACTGAGGGACTGACGGCCGGTGGGGGAACAGAGGTGCAGGGACTGACGGCCGGTGGGGGAACAGAGGGGCAGGGACTGAGGGACTGATGGCCGGTGGGGGAACAGAGGTGCAGGGACTGATGGCCGGTGGGGGAACAGAGGTGCAGGGACTGACGGCCGGTGGGGAACAGAGGGGCAGGGACAGGGACTGATGGCCGGTGGGGGAACAGAGGTGCAGGGACTGATGGCCGGTGGGGGAACAGAGGTGCAGGGACTGATGGCCGGTGGGGGAACAGAGGGGCAGGGACTGACGGCCGGTGGGGAACAGAGGTGCAGGGTAGTAAGTTGGTCGTCGTTCTCTGCAGCCTGGCTGTCTCTGTGGAGCTGTTGTCACCGTCAGCCTGCGAGAGGTCGTCTGCTGAACCGTAATCACCATCACACCCCCCCCCCCCCTTCCTCTCCTGCCCCACCGCCTTCCCATCTTCTTCTTCCACCTACCGCTCCCCACCCCCACCCCTCCCGCGCTGCTCTCGCCCATCACCTGTCTTTGTGTTGTTGTTTGACACTCGTTTAGGAGATGTTTCAGATCACTTTTTGGTTTTTTTGTTTTTTGAAAGAAAATTAAGATGAAATCGCGCGCGCGAGCACGCACGTACAAACACACACACACACACACACACACACACACACACACACACACACACACACACACATGCGCGCGCGCGCGTACATACATGTAGTGCGCAGTTTCACGCACCCACTCGCTCTCTCGAGCGCTGGCTCGTTCTCGCTCTCGCTTTCTTTCTCTCTTGCTCTCTCTCCCTCTGAGTCTCGTTCTCTTGTCTCTCTCTCTCTCTGTTTGTCTCTCGCTGTCTGGCTCGCTCGCTCGCTCGCACTCTCTGTCGCTCTCGCTCTCTCTCCCTCGCTCTCTCTCTCTCTCCACATTCTATTTATCTATCCATCTATCAGTCTGTCTGGATGTCTATCTGTTTGTCTATCTACCTATCTAAGAGAAAGACACAAGACAAAACAGAGCATGGAGAGGAGGATGGGAGAGCGGGGGGTGGTGGATGGTGAGTGGGGGTGGAAGGGTGGAAGCACAGCCGATGACAGTGGACAATGATCGGGATCTGAGGGAGCAATTGCTTTAAATGGTCAAACCCGTGTTCCTCAGGCGCACGTGAAAATCCCCCCGGAGATCCGAGTAGTGACAGGGTCGGAATGCCATCCCATGGTGTTAACACCCAGCCCAACCACCGCCCTCACCCCAGCTACTGTCATGGTCACCACGCTGTGGCCGCCTCCTACTCAATCACTGCACTCCCCACCAACTAGGCCTGGGGCTGCTTTTCGCTGGTCGTGACGATGGCTGTAGTAGAGTCTGTCTGTCTGTCTGTCTGTCTGTCTGTCTCTCTCTCTCTCTCTCTCTCTCTCTCTCTTCTCTCTCTCTGCCTGTCTCTCTGTCTCTCATTTCTTTCTATCCCTCAATCCCTCCCTCTTTCTCTGTCTATCTGCCTGTCTGTCTGTCTCCCCCCCCCCCCCCCCCCCCCCCCTCTCTCTCTCTCTCTCTCTCTGTCAAACCTTTCCGTTTTGTCTGCCTCTCATTGTCTCTCTGTCTGTCTGTCTGTCTGTCTGTCTGTCTGTCTGTCTCTCTCTCTCTCTCTCTCTGATTAGCGGTGTGAACTCAATCACAAGTCCCTTAATGAACAGAAAACAAATTATATGGTCATACTTAACGTCAAAAAAGACAAAATTTAACTTCTGATATGCCTTCTATATACATCGGCGACAAACAGTTCGATGAAGTCAGCACACACACACACAGAGCGGCGTACACACACACACACACACACACACACACACACACACACACACACACACACACACACACACACACACACACACACACACACACACGGCAAACACGAGCTCACGTGCCAATTCATCTGTCTGTCTGATACTATTTGAAGTTTTAGGAGTCACCTTGGACAGTAATTTGTCTTGGTCACCTCATTTTATGGGTTTAAGCAAACGTGTATCTCAAAAAGTCTTTCAGATTTTAAAAAAAAAAAAATCTAGATGTAAAGGCGCGTAAACACTTTCACCACGCATATATCCAATCATCTATCGGATTATGCCTCAACTCGTTATGATTCTTGTTGTGTTTGATACACTAAAACCTTTACGTAGAGTCCACAAGCGTGCTCTGAAAGCTATACTTATGAAATCGTCGTCATTAACACCGTAAGACTATATCAAACTAAATATTCTACCTTTAACGTACAAACTCCAGTACAATAAAGCAATAATGATGTGTAGAATCATGAACGGTTTTGCACCTTCGACATTAATTGCAAAATGTCCCATTAAATCAGTCAAGATACACCAATAATATACTAATCCGAAAACCCAGAATTGATTTGTTTCAAAACTAGCCTTGCTTATTCGGCCGTAATGCTGTGGAACTCTCTACCAGTAAATATTGAACAAAAAATGTATCGTTGATTCTTTTAAGGTAGCATTAAAAAAAATCATTATTTTCAAGCAATAAAACATAATACGTCTACGGCAACTATATAAATATTTTTTATCTTTATCAAGCAACATTAGTTTCATTATCTTGTATTTTCTTTCTTTGTAGATATATGCATGTGTATGTGTACACATGCGACTACTCCCTTCCCTCCCCCCCCCCCCCCCCCCCTTTCTTTCTGTTTTAATTTCATGTCCTTTATATAACGTATTGTTGTGTGTGATTGCTGTATGCTGCCCTTTCCCTTCAGCCTCACCCCCATCCCCCACCCCCTCCTTCCCCTGGCCTTTCCCCGTTTATCCTGTGTCCACATTTTTCCCCCACTGCGTTCGTTTGACAGTGGTGTTGACAGCAGTTTATTTGTATTGAATGTTGTATTATCATCTTTTATTTGTTTGTTTCTTTGTTTGTTTTTGTTCTTCTTCTTCAACGTATTGGCCTTGATTTGCTATGAATTACTGCTTTCCCTTCGCCTCAGGGCTGGCTGTATAAAAAAAAAAAAAAGTCTGATTTATATTGCTTATCTCATTACCCTGGTTAAATAAAGTTTCGTTTCGTTTCGTTTCTCTCTTGCTTTCTTTCTTCAACTTTGTTCACCTCCTCCTCGCTCTGCCCCTCTTTCTTCACCCACCCCCACCTGCTTGACTCCCAGCCCCAGCCCCACAACCCCATTT
>JADBJO010000663.1:582500-600000 GCA_016801955.1 Conus betulinus | reverse complement strand
TGCCATCGTCATGTGAGATGGAACCAACAACAGTGGTCCCAGGTCCTCTTTTCAGATGAGTCGCGGTTTAGTCTTGAACAGGCAGTCTTCCAAGACGACAATGCTCGGCCACATAGGGCCCGGGTGGCCGAAAACTTCATTGTGCAGGCCGGCATCAACAGGATGATCTTCCCGGCGTATAGTCCCGACCTCAATCCCATCGAGCATATGTGGGATGAGTTGGGGAGACGTGTGAAGGAGAACCATCCACCTCCCAGAGACCGCCAGGATCTCTTCCAAATGCTGCAACTGGAATGGCAGAGAATCCCTCAGAGGGTCATCAGAACACTGGTCAACTCGATGAGGAGTCGCTGCGTGGAATGTCTCGCCAATGGCGGTGGCCACACCCACTATTGAAATGATTTTGTGAACTGAACAGATTTTGCGAACTTTGATTTCGACCCATCCTCTGTTAATTGTCTGTAAATCAACAACCGTTCATTCGATCCCAATGAAATTCAATGTACGTTGGAACAAGATAATGAATTAAATCTGTTCCCAATTTCAAAATCGTGGCTTTTATATTTTGGAAATTATGCGGGTACATGTAAACTGTGCTTAACTTTATGTGAATAAATCAGCAGGTACCACGGTCAGGATCTCTGAAGACGTACCTACTGCCAGGGTAGTTGAATACGTACTTACAGTAGGGTCTCTGAATATATACTTACAGTAAGTAGGTTCTCAGAATACAGCATGTTCTCAGAATACGTATCGCCAAGGTTCTGAATATGTACGTACCGCCAGACCTCGGAATACGCACGGCCAGGCTCTCTCTGTACGAACCTCTTCTGATCTTTGCTGGTGACGCTACTGAATCAAAAGTTACTCTTGGCATGATGTGTCTCTGGCATGGAAAGCACATGACTGGCATGGTCATGTTTTCTTTGTTGTTGTTTTGTTTTTTTTTTAACTATAATTATAATTTTACAATACCTTGTCCGGAGCCATGTGGACAAAACGATTAAAAAACAAACAAAAATCTACAGGAAACAAACATTTTGACCCTGAGCTCGGTTTTTGTTTCTGTTTTTTCAACTGGTCGTATTACTGACTAATGAAAAAGAAGTCGAACAAACCCATGCGTTCTAGGAAACAAGCGTGGAGCTTTGCTCTGTTTAAGGAGTTACTTGTTCTCCAAGGCGATAGTATACTCGGTGTGTGTGTCTCTGTCTGTGTCTGCTAAGTCGTAGCCACGAGACCATCTTCTTAAAAATATAATGTCATCCTAGCTATTAATTCATTTATCCATCAGCTTAAAATCAATTCAACGTATGTGGGGTAGCGTATATGGACTAGTCCGCACGCAGTGAGCCTCCTTGATGAAACTGATACTGAACCTGTGTCTGTGTGTGTCTGTGGTTTCGCATTGATCCAGCAACACATTCGTGCTGTCAACCGATAAGCTCTTTCATTACCCAGTTCTTCCCTGTCGAAAAGGGATGCCAGCTGCCCTTGAGTGTGTTTCGTAAGTGTGGACGGCACGTGTGCGTGATCACATGCGTGATCACGTGTGTGCGTCAGCATGTCAGTGCATGACGGTTTCCTGCCCAGTGCAGGACCTGTTTCCATGCGACAAGGATCAGTGGGCATAACAGATGTAACGTCTGTTGGGGAAAAATCGATGTTTGGTTTGGATGACCCAAGCCTCCCAGACAGGGAAAAGATTTGATGTCGTTGCTTGTAAATATGAATGAAGGAATCACGTTCTCAGACAGTTGGATGTAAATTATGAGCTGTGCGCGTTTTATTCGTGGTAAACACATTCTTGTGATAGTTTTCATTCGTGCACCGGTGCAAGTGTTCAGAGCAGACTATACTTTACTTTTGTGTGTGTGTGTGTGTGTGTGTGTGTGTGTGTGTGTGTGTGTGTGCGCGCGCGCGCGCGCGCGCGCGCGCGAGGGGTAACATTTTAGGATTAGCTTTTTTCTTCACATTTTTAAAAGCTTTAAAAACTGATTTATTGACTATGCTTTTGAACCTGTCATGTGAAATTCAAACAGCGAAAGGTGACATAAAAGTAGATTGATAAAGAACCGAACCGAAATACAACGAAGGAACCTAGCAAAGCTTCGGGAAGTCTATGTGCCATCATCAGTCTTGATGACTTGCTCTCTTGACTTGATCCAGTGACCCGGGCTATTAGGCAGGTTCACGAGGAGGAATAATCTGTCTGGGAGGGATGACATATCTGAATGAATCATGGACTTCTGATCTATTATCATGCGCGTGGGCCTAGTTCTGTTTGGCGGGGTATGTTTTGCGTCCTGTCCCTCTGTCTAGGATATCTGTAACACACGTACGTGGATCTTGATTCATTTGGGTCCCTTTGTACGAAGGGGACATCAGTGACGCACGAAAGGACCACCGAGCAGAAAAAACGGTACATCTTATAGTGCATGGAAAAGATAATGATAGCGATGGGAAATAGAAAACGATTTCCTTTCTGACGTCTCATTTAAGACAACGTTTAAGAGTCGTGTTCGTTTCGAAGATCAAGTGGATTATACACGGAAAAGAAGCTGAACAAAGAAAAGACTCTATTGTTCACTGTTTCAGCGTGATCTTCTCTGCTTTTTCCATCACTCTGTGTGGGTATGTGTGTGTGTGTGTGTGTGTGTGTGTGTGTGTGTGTGTGTGTGTGTGTGGTGTGTGTTGTCAGTACAACACTATGTTGATCTGACAGTAAATGGTTTCAGTCAGTCAGTGTGTGTGTGTGTGTGTGTGTGTGTGTGTGTGTGTGCGCGCGCGTGTGTGTGTGTGTGTGTGTGTGTGTGTGTTTATGAATGTGTGTGTGTGTGCGCGGGGGCATACGTGTGTGCATGTGCGTACACGTCATTCTTTATTCTTTCATGGTGCACCCATGAATTTAGCAACCGTGGCCTTTCTTGATTTTTTAATTCTCACTGTTGCACTGAACAGTCTTTTTTTTTCTCGAGCATTTCCTGCGTGTTGATTTGCGTGTTGTTTTGATGAGGAGATTCGACGGAATATTACTCATTCAGTATCTATCTTCTTCGGTCTATATGGTCATATTCGTGTGCGTGTGTTGTGTGTGTGTGTGTGTGTGTGTGTGTGTGTGTGTGTGTGTGTGTGTGTGTGTGTTTTGACTACGGCCGGAATCTTTCCTTTCCCCCATTTTCACCTTCACCTATCATGGCCATGACCGTTGAGAACCCGTTGGGAAATCCCGAGCCGTACCCAACCACCAGGTCCATACGATTTGCCGGCAGAAATAACATTTTGCCAGTGCGATCATGTGTGCATTGGTCATCTTGTTGGATGGTGACCAGAATCCGATTTGGCCACTTGGCCACAGAGCGCGAGCTGAGGGCAGGAAGAAGGGGAAAGGGAGGAGAGAGAGAGGCGTGGAATGAATGAATGCACGTGAAGCTTGGTTGCTGCTGCCCACGGCTGTCCCAGGTTCCCCCGTGGGAAATGGTAACGTGGTTAACCTCGGCACGGGCATAACGTACAGAAAAACAGACATATTTGGAAGAAAGCCAAGTAAGCTGACTGGAGCACCAAAAAAAAAAAAAACAGAAAAAGAAAGAAAGAAAAAAAAAAAAAAAAAAGAAAGAGAAAAAAAGAAGGAAAATGGAAACACGAATGGAAAGAAAAAAAATGGCAAAGGTGATGAGAGAGAAATTCTGGAATGAGGAACGAAAAGAAATGCGTCATAAGGAACCCGGTCATGAGGAGAGGGTGAAAAAAAAAGAAAAAAGAAAGAAAAGAAACGACTGGAAAGAGCATTTTCTAGAGAGTATTTAAAATCCCCATAACCGATAAAAAAAAAAAAAAGCGTTGAGAAGCAAAGGGAGGGGGGGGGGGGGGGGTGAGAGGTGAGAATGGTTGTGTTTGTTAAAGAAGAAGGAAGGACTGGACAGAATCGAAAGGAATGGAAGAAGAATGCGGGCGAAAGCAGGATGGAAGTGCGAGGTGAGAGCTGTGCAAAGAAGGATAAAGAGACGGGGGAGGGGGGGGGGGGGTGGGGGGGGGGGGGTTTGGTGGGGGGAGGGAGGGGGAATGGTGGGTGAAGGAAGAAGGGACAGGTGGGGTGGGGGAGGACAAAACTCTGGACGGAAGCTGTAGAAGAGAGATGGCATGACTGACTGTGGTGGTGACGAACATTGCTGGGAAACGCTGATAGCAACAGGAGGACCCAGAGCTGGGAACGTGGGAGGCAGGGAAAGAAAGGCATTGATGATGATGATGATGATGATGATGATGATGATGAAAGTCCAGCCAGCCATCAATGTGGTTCTTCCTCATTTCCCTCCTGCTTCCCTTTGCTTTATCTTCCACTTCCTTCTCTTCACCTCCGCCTCCTCCTTCTCTTTGCCTCGTGTTCTTTTTCTTCGTCCCCTCCCCTCCTCCTCCTCCCCTTAGCCTCCTCCTCCTCCTCTTAGCCTCCTCCTCCTTCCCTTAGCCTCCTCCTCCCCTTAGCCTCCTCCTCCTCCCCTTGCCTCCTCCTCCTTCCCTTTGCCTCCTCCTCCCCCCTTAGCCTCCTCCTCCTCCCCTTAGCCTCCTCCTCCTCCTCTTAGCCTTCTCCTCCTCCTCTTAGCCTCCTCCTCCTCTTAGCCTCCTCCTCCTCCTCCTTAGCCTCCTCCCTCCTCCTCTTAGCCTCCTCCTCCTCTTAGCCTCCTCCTCCTCCTCCTCTTAGCCTCCTCCTCCTCCTCTTACTTAGCCTCCTCCTCCTCTTAGCCTCCTCCTCCTCCCCTTAGCCTCCTCCTCCTCCCCTTAGCCTCCTCCTCCTCTTAGCCTCCTCCTCCTCCTCTTAGCCTCCTCCTCCTCCTCTTAGCCTTCTCCTCCTCCCCTTAGCCTCCTCCCCCCTTTAATCTCCTCCTCCTTCCCTTAGCCTCCTCCTCCCTTTAATCTCCTCCTCCTTCCCTTAGCCTTCTCCTCCCCTCCCCTTAAACCTCCCCTTAACCTCCTCCTCCTTCCCTTAGCCTCCTCCTCCCCTTAGCCTCCTCCTCCCCTTAGCCTCCTCCTCCCCTTTAGCCTCCTCCTCCCCTTAGCCTCCTCCTCCTCTTCCCTTAGCCTCCTCCTCTCCTTCCCTTAGACTCTCCTCCTCCTTCCCTTAGCCTCCTCCTCCCCTTAGCCTCCTCCTCCTCCCCCTTAGCCTCCTCCTCCTTCCCTTTGCCTCCTCCTCCCCTTAACCTCCTCCTCCTTCCCTTAGCCTTCTCCTCCTTCCCTTAGACTCCTTCTCCTTCCCTTAGCCTCCTCCTCCTTCCCTTAGCCTCCTCCTCCTTCCCTTAGCCTCCTCCTCCACTTAAACTCCGCCTCATTCCCCATAGCCTTCACCTCCTCCTCCCCTTAGCCTCCTCCTCCTTCCTTTAGCCTCCTCCTCCTTCCCTTAGCCTCCTCCTCCTCCTTCCCTTAGCCTCCTCCTCCACTTAGACTCCGCCTCATTCCCATAGCCTTCACCTCCTCCTCCCCTTAAGCTCCTTCTCCTTCCTTTAGCCTCCTCCTTCTTCCTTTAGCCTTCTCCTCCTTCCTTTAGCCTTCTCCTCCTTCCTTCCTTTAGCCTCTTCCTCCTTCCTTTAGCCTTCTCCTCCTTCTTTTAGCCTCTTCCTCCTTCCCTTTAGCCTTCTCCTCCTTCCTTTAGCCCTCTTCCTCCTTCCTTTAGCCTTCTCCTCCTTCCCTTAGCCTGCTCCTCCCCTTAGCCTCCTCCTCCTTCCCTATGCCTCCTCCTCCTTCCGTTAGCCTTCTTCTCTTTCCCTTAGCCTCCTCCTCTTTCTCTTAGCCTCCCCCTCTTTCCCTTAGCTTCCTCCTCCTTCCCTTAGCCTCCTCCTCGTTCCCTTAGCCTCCTCATCCCCTTAGTCTCCTCCTCTTTCTCTCAGCCTCCTCCTCCTTACCTTAGCCTCCTCCTCCTCCCCTTTGCCTTCTCCTCTTTCCGTTAGCCTCCTCCTCCTTTCCGTAGCCTCCTCCTCCTTCCCTTAGCCTTCTCTCCTCTTTCCCTTACCCTTTCTCCTCTTTCCCTTAGCCTCCTGCTCCCCTTTAGCCTCCTCTTCTTTCCCTTAGCTTCCTCCTCCTTCCCTTAGCCACCTCCTCCTTACCTTAGCCTCCTCCTCCTTCCCTTAGCCTCCTCCTCCTTACTTTAGCTTTCTCCTCCTCTTTCCCTTAGCGATCTCCTCTTTTCCCTTAGCGATCTCTCCTCTCTCCCTTAGCCTCCTCCTCCTTCCCTTAACATCCTCCTCCTCCACTTAGCATTCTCCTCCTTTCCTTAGCCTCTTCGTCCCCTTAGCCTCCTCCTCTTTCCTTTAGCCTTCTCCTCCTCCCCTAAGCCACCTCCTCCTTCCCTTAGCCTCCTCCTCCTTTTTCCCTTAGCCTCCCCCCCTCCCCTTAGCCTCCTCCTCTTTCTCTTAGCCTTCCCCTCCTTCCCTGAGCTTCCTCCTCTTTCCCTTAGCCTTCTCCTCTTTCCCTTAGCCCTCTATTCCTTCCCTTAGCCTCCTCCTCTTTTTCCCTTAGCCACCTCTTCCTTCCATTAGCCTTCTCCTCCTTCTCGTAGCCTCCTCCTCTTTCTCTTAGCCTTCTCTTCCTTCCCTAGCCTCCTCCTTCCCTTAGCCTCCTCCCCTTTTCCCTCAGCCTTCTCTCCTCCTTCCCTTAGCCTTCTCCTCTTTTCCATAGCCTCCTCCTCCTCCTTCCCTTATCCTCCTCCTCCTTCCCGTATCCTCCTCCTCTTTCCCTTAGCCTTCTCTTCTTTCTCTTAGCCTTCTCCTCCTTCCCTTAATCTCCTCCTCTTTCCCTTAGCCTCCTTCTCCCTCCCTTAGCCTCCTCCTCCCTCCCTTAGCCACCTCCTCCCTCCATTAGCTTTCTCCTCTTTCCCTTAGTCTCCTCCTCCCCTTAGCCTCATCCTCCTTCCCTTAGCCTCCCCCTCTTTCCCTTAGCCTCCTCCTTCTTTCCTTAGCCGTTTCCTCCTTTCCCTTAGCCTCCTTCTCTTTCCCTTAGCCTCCTCCTCTTTCCCTTAGCCTCCTCCTCTTTCCCTTATCTTCCTCCTCCTCGCCTTGCCCTTCTCCCTCCTTCCCTTAGCCTCCTTCTCTTTCCCTTAGCCTTCTCCTCTTTCCCTTTGCCTTCTCCTCTTTCACATAGCCTCCTCCTCCTTCCCTTACCCTTCTCATCCTTCCCCTAGCCTCCTTCTCTTTCCCTTAGCCTTCTCCATCTCCCTTTAGCCTCCTCCTTCTTCCCTTAGCCTCCTCCTCTTCCCTTAGCCTCCTTCTCTTTCCCTTATCCTTCTCCCCTCCTCCCCTTAGCCGTCTCCTCCTCCCCTTAGCCTCCTCCTCTTTCCCTTAGCCTCCTCCTCCTCCTTCCCTTAGCCTCCTCCTCTTCCCCTTAGCCTCCTCCTCTTTCCCTTAGCCTCCTCCTCCTTCCCTAGCCTCCTCCTCTTTCCCTTAGCCTCCTCCTCTTTCCCTTAGCCTTCTCCTCCTTTCCTTAGCCTCCTATTTCCCTTAGCCTCCTCCTCTTTCCCTTAACCTCCTCCTCTTTCCCTTAGCCTCCCTCCTCTTTCCCTTAGCCTCCTCCTCCTTTCCCTTAGCTACCTCCTCCTTTCCTTAGCCTCCTATTTCCCTTAGCCTCCTCCTCTTTCCCTTAGCCTCCTCCTCTTTCCCTTAGCCTCCTCCTCCTTCCCTTAGCTACCACCTCCTTTCCTTAGCCTCCTCCTCTTTCCCTTAGCCTCCTCTTCTTTCCCTTAACCTCCTCCTCTCTCCCTTAGCCTCCTCTTTCCCTTAGCCTCCTCCTCCTTCCCTTAGCCCTCGTCCTCCTTCCCTTAGCTACCTCCTCCTTTCCTTATCCTCTTCCTCTTTCTCTTTGTCTTGTCCTCCTCTTTCCTTTTGCCTCTTCTCCCTCTTTCCTTTAGCCCTCTCCTCCTCCTTTTTTTTTCCTTCGGACCGTCCTCTTCCTCTTTCCCTTCACCTTCTCCTCTCCCTCTTTTCCCTTCGTTCCCACCTCCTCCTCTTTCCCTTCGCCCTCTCTCCTCCTCCTTTTTCCCTTCGTCCCCACCTCCTCCTCTTTCCCTTCGCCCTCTCCTACTCCTCTCTCTTTCCCCTCCGCCCCCCCCCCCCCCCCCCCCCCCTTTGCCTTCGATCTGTCCCTCCTCCTCTTTCCCTTCATCCTCTCATCCTCCTCTTCCCTCCCTTCCCCCCCCCCCCCCCTTCCTCCCTTCCCCTCTCCTCCCCCTCTTTCCCTACGCCCTCTCCTCCCCCCTCTTTCCCTTCGCCCTCTCCTCCTCCTCTTTCCCTTCGTCCCCACCTCCTCCTCCTCTTTCCCTTCGCCCTCTCCTCCTCCTCTTTCCCTTCGCCCTCCCTCTCCTCCCCCCCCTTTTCCCTTCGTCCCCACCTCCTCCTCTCTCTCCCCTCGCCCTCCTCCTCCTCCTCTTTCCCTACGCCCTGTCCTCCTCC
Organism: Conus betulinus; assembly: GCA_016801955.1. Classification (NCBI taxonomy): domain Eukaryota; kingdom Metazoa; phylum Mollusca; class Gastropoda; order Neogastropoda; family Conidae; genus Conus; species Conus betulinus. The sequence goes on along the minus strand of JADBJO010000663.1, from coordinate 591,565 downwards.
TCTTTCCCCTTCCCTCTCCCTCTCCTCCCCCTCTTTCCCTTCGTCCCCACCTCCTCTTTTTCCCTTCGCCCTCTCCTCCTCCCCTCCCTTCGCCCCCCCTCCCCCCCCCCCCCCCCCCCCCCGCCCTCTTTTCCTTCACCCTCTCCTCCCTCCTCTTTCCCTTTGCCCTCTCCTCCTCCTCTTTCCCTTCCCCTTCGACCTCTCCCCCCCTCTTTCCCCTTCGCCCTCTCTCTCCCACTCTTTCCCTTCACCTCTCCTCCCCATCCCATCTTTCCCTCGACCTCTCCTCCTCTTTCTCTTCGCCCGTCTCCCCCTCCTCTTTTTCCCTTCGACCTCTCCCCTCCTCTTTCCCTTCACTCTCTCTCTTCCTCCTCTTTCTCTTCGCCCTCTCCCCCTCCTCTTTCCCTTCGGCCTCTCCCCCCTCCTTTCCCTTCGGCCTCTCCCCCTCCTCTTTCCCTTCACTCTCTTCCTCCTCTCCTCCCTCCCTTCGACCTCTCCTCCTCTTTCCCTTCGCCCTCTCCCCCTCCTCTTTCCCTTTTCGACCTCTCCTCCTCTTTCCCTTCGACCTCTCCCCCCCTCCTCTTTCCCTTCGACCTCTCCTCCTCTTTCTCTTCGCCCTCTCCCCCCCTCCTCTTTCCCTTCGGCCTCTCCTCCTCTTTCTCTTTCGCCCTCTCCCCCCTCCTCTTTCCCTTCGACCTCTCCTCCTCTTTCTCTTCGCCTTCTCTCCCCCTCCTCTTTCCCTTCGACCTCTCCCTCCTCTTTCTCTTCGCCCTCTCCCCCTCCTCTTTTTCCTTCGGCCTCTCCCTCCTCTTTCTCTTCGCCCTCTCCCCCTCCTCTTTCCCTTCGACCTCTCCTCCTCTTTCTCTTCGCCCTCTCCCCCTCCTCTTTCCCTTCGGCCTCTCCTCCTCTTTCTCTTCGCCCTCTCCCCCTCCTCTTTCCCTTTCGACCTCTCCTCCTCTTTCCCTTCGCCCTCTCCCCCTCCTCTCTTTCCTTCGACCTCTCCTCCTCTTTCCCTTCGCCCTCTCCCCCTCCTCTTTCCCTTCGACCTCTCCTCTCTCTTCTCCTCTCTCTTCGCCCTCTCCTCCTCTTTCTCTTCGCCCTCTCCCCCTCCTCTCTTCCCTTCACTCTCTTCCTCCTCTTTCCCTTCGCCCTCTCCCCCCCCCTCCTCTTTCCCTTCGACCTCTCCTCCTCTTTCTCTTCGCCCTCTCCCCCTCCTCTTTCCCCTTCGACCTCTCCTCCTCTTTCCCTTCGACCTCTCCTCCTCTTTCTCTTCGCCCTCTCCCCCTCCTCTTTCCCTTCGACCTCTCCCTCCTCTTTCTCTTCGCCCTCTCCCCTCCTCTTCCCTTCGACCTCTCCCCCTCCTCTTTCCCTTCGACCTCTCCTCCTCTTTCCCCTTCGACCTCTCCTCCTCTTTTCTCTTCGCCCTCTCCCCCCCCTCCTCTTTCCCTTCGACCTTCTCCTCCTCTTTCTCTTCGCCCTCTCCCCCCTCCTCTTTCCCTTCGCCCTCTCCTCCTCTTTCCCTTCGACCTCTCCTCCTCTTTCTCTTCGCCCTCTCCCCCCTCCTCTTTCCCTTCGACCTCTCCTCCTCTTTCCCCTTCGACCTCTCCTCCTCTTTCCTCTTCGCCCTCTCCCCCCTCTTTCTCTTCGCCTCTCCCTTCGCCCTCTCCCTCCTCTTTCTCTTCGCCCTCTCCCCCTCCTCTTTCCCCTCTCCCCTCTCCCCCTCCGCTTTCCCCCTTTCGGCCCCCTCCTCCTCTCTTCCCTTCGACCTCTCCTCCTCCTCTTTCCCTTCGACTTCTCCTCCTCCTCTTTCCCTTCGACCCCTCTCCCTCCTCTTTCTCTTCCCTTCGACCTCCCCCCCCTCCTCTTTCCCTTCGACCTCTCCTCCTCTTTCCCTTCGCCCTCTCCCCCTCCTCTTTCCCTTCGACCTCTCCCCCCTCCTCTTTCCCTTCGGCCTCTCCTCCTCTTTCCCTTCGACCTCTCCTCCTCTTTCCCTTCGACCTCTCCCCCTCCTCTTTCCCCTTCGACCTCTCCTCCTCTTTCCCTTCGACCTCTCCTCCTCCTCTTTCCCTTCGACCTCTCCCCCTCCTCTTTCCCTTCGACCTCTCCTCCTCCTCCTCTCCCTTCGACCTCTCCCCCTCCTCTTTCCCTTCGACCTCTCCCCCTCCTCTTTTCCCTTCGACCTCTCCCCCTCCTCTTTCCCTTCGACCTCTCCCCCTCCTCTTTCCCTTCACTCTCTTCCTCCTCTTTCCCTTCGCCCTCTCCCCCTCCTCTTTCCCTTCGACCTCTCCCCCTCCTCTTTCCCTTCGACCTCTCCCCCTCCTCTTTCCCTTCGACCTCTCCTCCTCTTTCCCTTCGACCTCTCCTCCTCTTTCCCTTCGACCTCTCCCCCTCCTCTTTCCCTTCGACCTCTCCTCCTCTTTCCCTTCGACCTCTCCTCCTCCTCTTTCCCTTCGACCTCTCCCCCTCCTCTTTCCCTTCGACCTCTCCTCCTCTTTCCCTTCGACCTCTCCCCCTCCTCTTTCCCTTCGACCTCTCCCCCTCCTCTTTCCCTTCGACCTCTCTCCTCCTCCCTTCCCTTCGACCCTCTCCCCCTCCTCTTTCCCTTCGACCTCCTCCTCCTCTTTCCCTTCGACCTCTCCCCCTCCTCTTTCCCTTCGACCTCTCCTCCTCCTCTTTCCCTTCGGCCCCTCCTCCTCTTTCCCTTCGACCTCTCTCCTCCTCCTCTTTCCCTTCGACCTCTCCTCCTCCTCTTTCCCTTCGACCTCTCCTCCTCCTCTTTCCCTTCGGCCCCTCCTCCTCTTTCCCTTCGACCTCTCCTCCTCCTCTTTCCCTTCGACCTCTCTCTCCCTCCCTCTTTCCCTTCGGCCTCTCTTCCTCCTCTTTCCCTTCGGCCTCTCTTCCACCTCTTTCCCTTTGGCCCCTCCTCCTCTTTCCCTTCGGCCCCTCCTCCTCTTTCCCTCCGCCCCTCATCGTCCTCTTTCCCTTTTACCCCCCCCCCCCCCTTTCCTTTCGCCCCCTTACCCCGTACCCGATCCACTCTTCCCCTTTCTCTTTGTCCTCTCGTTCCCTTCACTTCTTTCTTTCGCTTTCCCTTCGCTATCCCTTCGCTTTCCCTTTGCTTTCCCTTCGCTTTTCCTTTGCTTTCCCTTCGCTTTCCCTTCGCTTTCCCTTTGCTTTTCCTTTGCTTTCCCTTCGCTTTCCCTTCGCTTTTCCTTTGCTTTCCCTTCGCTTTCCCTTCGCTTTTCCTTTGCTTTCCCTTCGCTTTCCCTTCGCTTTTCCTTTGCTTTCCCTTCGCTTTCCCTTCGCTTTCCTTTTTCCTTTGCTTTCCCTTCGCTTTCCCTTCGCTTTTTCCTTCGCTTTCCCTTCGCTTTCCCTTCGCTTTTTTTCCTTTGCTTTCCCTTCGCTTTCCTTTCCCTTCGCTTTTCCTTTGCTTTCCCTTCGCTTTCCCTTCGCTTTTCCTTTGCTTTCCCTTCGCTTTCCCTTCGCTTTTCCTTCGCTTTTCCTTTGCTTTCCCTTCGCTTTCCCTTCGCTTTTCCTTCGCTTTCCCTTCGCTTTTCCTTTGCTTTTCCTTTGCTTTTCCTTCGCTTTTCCTTCGCCTGTTTCCTTTTTTTATCCCCCGGTTATTTCACCCCCTCTTCTTCTCGTCGCCCCCTTGTCCCCTCCTTCCCCCTTCGCTTTCCCTTCGCTTTCTCATCGCTTTCCCTTCACCTGTTCCCTTTTTTTATCCCTGTTAGTTCCACCCCCTCTTCCTCGTTCCCTTTGTCTCCTCCTTACCTCCCGTTTGCGGCCAGCTCGAACTCCATCCGACTGTCCGAGCCGGTCTGGCCGAAATCAGGTGCGTCCGTGTGTCTGTGTTCAGTCAATCGATGGGAAGCGGTGATTGTTGCCGACGCTGTGGGGATAGATTGCGACCACCTAAATCCACTCCTGGGAACAAATTTGGCAGTTCACTCTGGAGTGGATTCATCAGGTCCTTTTTGAAAAACGAAACAATCCACTGGTTTATTTTGCAGTAAAATGTGACAGCAGGATCCAACTGAAATTACGGGATTAATAAGAAGAAAAAACTATCGCTACGATAGGTAATTCTCGTAGCACTAGTAGTGGTAGTAGTAGTGGTAGTGGAGTGGCGGTGGTGGCAGCAGTAGTAGTAGTAGCACCGGTAACAGCAGCAGCAATACTTTAGTAGAGATAATAATTGTAGTAGTAGCAATAGTAGTGCTGTTTATACTACTTTTGCTACCACTGCTCGTGTTGTTGCCGCCGTCGCTGCTGCTGCTGTTGTTGCTGCTGCAGCTGTGGCTGCTGCTGCTACCACTGCTACCGACGAGAAATATAGCCTTCACCTACGCTGCCATTAATAGTTATCAGGCGATGTTTAACTTTGATTCTGGTTTTTCCTTATTTTCAGTTGAGCAAATCGATTGTTTTCCGTGCTGCTCTGTTCATTCTAGGTCCTGTGAAAAGATTACATCATTGAAACACCTGAGCATCTGATTATACGGACAGAACACAACACAAGATTCTACACAACATTGTTGAAGATTTTGGCTAAGCCAGTGAATAAACGTCTACATTCAAAGCGTTTGTTCAGTTTTCAGCTCGTAAATGTTCTCGAAATAAGAGGACGCTTCTCAGAGACGTTGACCCATTATTACCCAAGGCACTCTTCTGTTTCTGCGAGAACACGTTTGCAGAAGACGGGGTCTGTATGCGTAACCTTTGAGGCGCGAGCTTGCAGGAATCCCACTTTGTTTTTGTTTGTTTGTTCGTGTCTCAACAGCGGTTTAGCTCACAGTCACCCCCTGTAACTGCTTTGCCATCTCAGTATTTATGGAGCCATTTTCCTGTTCAGTGTGCAAAGTAAAGCCAAATGATCATAGTTTAAGGACGTGTACCGTTTCCTCTTCTTCCCACAACAAAGAACCACAAGCCTACACTGACATCGCTCGAGTTGTGAAGAAATGGTAAAATCAACGTCAATCCTTTCGCTGTGACATTATTGCCATATTATCGCTGAAAGGGTTAAGTGCGAAGTAATCGTCAACGGGGGGGGGGGGGGGGGGGGGGAAAAAAACCTGAGCTCAGCCTGCGAAATGCTGATTGTGAGGATCCATAATCGTTATGCGGGTCTACCCAGAGAGAGCGTGCTGCTGAGGCGGAAGATCAACAAGCACCGAAACGAGCACCCTCTGCCCACAAACACGACAGCGTCATCTATCACGTCATTACCCACGTCATCCATCATCGTCATTAACCACCTCATCCATCATCGTCATTAACCACGTCATTATTCACGTCATCAATCAAGGTTTCTCTCCTCTTTTTCATTTAAGAATCGGTTGGAGAAGGTTGCCACGTCCTCAGCCTTCAACAAGACGTTTCCTGAATTTTTTTTTCAGTGGTGTATTAAGCGTCGGTTGAAGAGAAATGTTTTGCTTTTGTCTCACAGTATAGATATATTGGCAAAAGCAAATACTTTGGACGTATTTATCAGCCCTTTGTTTGTTTGTTTGTTTTCTCTTTAGAAATTATTGGTTATCGTGGTCACAACTACATCCCCGAAATAGAATTAGACTCTACCTCTCCTCTCTCTCTCTCTCTCTCTCTCTCTCTCTCTCTCTCTCTCTCTCTCTCTCTCTGTCATGTTACACATGGAGGATTAGTTAGGTACAACTAGGGTGCTGAAATTTTTGGTCTGCTGACTGAAGTACTGTCTCTCAGTGTCAAGTTCGATCACAAGGCTTCCAGAAAAAACTTTTATTCCATTCTCTTGTGAAAAATTTGAAAAGAAATATTAGGTCAGACGTTTACTTTTCCTGTTTTGGAGAGGGGAAGGTGGGGGGGGGGGGAGGGCGAGAGGGGTTGGGGGGGAGAGGGTGTTGTACTTTCTCGACATCACCGAAAATGACCGTAGAATTAAAAAAAAGAAAGAAAGAAATGCATACATATATTCGCAGAATCGATTTCCCCCGTCGCTAGCTCACCCGCACAAGGCAACGCGCATTTTGCCCGTTCAGCCGGCCCCCCCACATGTGTGAGTAATTATACCGAGATTGGCCGTCCGTGGGCACTGGCCATTTCCCCAGCCCCAAGGACCCGCCACCCACCCACTGGGCAGCTCCAGATGCGCAGGACAGTGACAGAGGTGGGGGCCGTCTGATCCAGCCAGCTCCACAGCTCGGCGGCGTCGTCGTCGTCGTTGTGTGGTGGTGGTGGTGGTGGTGGTGGTTTGCAGCAGGAAGGCGACTGGTGGGCGGAAGGTTGTTGTGGTTGTGGTGGTGGTGGTGGTGTGGCGGACGGGCGGTTGGTTTATTGTAGCTGTGTGTGTTAATCAGTGCTTCGGGAGCTAACTGCTGGATTGCCCGCCTCCTTCCGTGTCAAGTTATTGTCCTTATCTTTCTTCTTCTTCTTCCTCTCCTCCTCGGTGGTGCTGGCGTCATGTCTGTGGTAATGGTGAGTTTTGAGGGTGTGTGTGTGTGTGTGTATCCGTGTGTGTGTGTGTGTGTGTGTGTGTGTGTGTGTGTGTGTGTGTGTGTGTGTGTGTGTGTGTGTGTGTGTGCGTGCGTGCGTGCGTGCGTGCGTGTGTGTGCGGGTGCGTGTGCGCGCAGGCGCGCGTGTGTGTTTGTGTGTGTCCATGTGTGTGTGTGTGTGTGTGTGTGCGCGTGCGCGTCCGCGTGCGCGTGCGCGTACGCATGCGCACTTGCTTACGTCTGCGTGTGTACGTGTGTGGATGGACGGATGTGTACCCTCCTCTCTCTCTCTCTCTCTCTCTCTCTCTCTCTCTCTCTCTCTCTCTCTCTCTCTCTCTACTAAAAATGTGTGAGTTTGAGTGTGTGTGTGTATGTGCGAGTGAATTAGCTCAGATCAGTTAGTCGAATGTATGAGTGTTTTTTTTTGTGTGTGTTGTTCAGACCGAGCAGTTTTTGCCCAGTAGAAGAAAGCAGTTTTACTGGCACAAAATAAACGACCAAAGCAAAGACGAAGAATGTGATTGACTTTTTACAGAATGTGCGACTGTTAGCGTGGAAGCAAACGCAGTTTAGCGGGAATTCTATGCCTTTTCCGTTTGGGGCATTACATCATGTTCTGATATGTTCTTTTTTCTTTGCTAAATTGACCTGTGGTACGTAAATCTTGTTGGTTCGTTCTTCAATTAAAACGTTTTATTTTGTTGGTTGCTGCTTTTTATCGTCGTGAACTGGTAGATTGTAGAAGTACCGCTATAGAGGGAGGAGCAAAAGTGTTGCTGTTATCACAGGACTTCAATGGGTAGTGGAGGGGGGTGGAGGCTGACGTTTTCCATCTCCTTCCAACCGTCAGGATGAATGCCGGGTATTTTGGGGTTTCCATAGTCCACCAAACGCAGACACGGGTTTCTGAAGTGTCTGTCTGCTCACATGGCTTTTTACACACCTTTGTGTCACCGTACCATTTATATCCATTTTTTTAATCTAGATTTTCCTTATGTGGGATGAAACTTGCCCTACGTGTACTAGATGAGCTGGTCTTTCCCAGTGTACGTGTAAATGTTCAAGGTTGCTCGACCATTGCTCAGCCGTAGTATGTTTGGCACTTTGCTCTCTTTTTTTATTTCTATATTAAATTTCCGATCTAGTTTGAAAACTAGAATTTTTGAATTGATAGATTCAGTTCTAACATCTAAAAGTAGTTCAAGAGTACAACAAAGGTTTCATGCATTACTGTGCACAGACAGTGCCGCTCAGTGGTGGTTTAAACTCAGGGGAAAAGGTTTTTTTTTTTTTTAATAATGTATCAGCGTCGTCAGGACGGCCTCGTGTGATCCGTCTTAAGCTTACCATCACAAAAGCTACATTTTATATATTGCTGTACACATTTTGTCTGACAGCTTTGCCGCTTTCTCTTACGTTTCAAACCTTCTTTGTCTAACAGCCCTGAAGTGTCCGTATATGATCGGCTGGACTTAAAGAAAGACCACAACTGGAAGAGCAGGGTCATTTTTAACTGGAGTGTGGGATCTTTCGCCCGCGAATGAATTTAGGGATTTTTTCATTCGCAGATTACGACGTATCCTGGAGATCGGGTGGAGGAAAATCCCTGTCCACCTTTATCTCACCATGAGATGCAGGGATCAGCAGATCAGAGCCTCTCAGACTGAGAAGCATGTGTCCTAACTATTCAACTATCACAGCCGTATTGCTCATCGCTTGTTGACCTTCCTCTTTCTTATGCCTCGTACCGGAGGCTGTATGTGCCAATGATCGGTCTGTCCTTGACTCAACAGGGGGTACTGAGGTGTGGTATCATAGATGGGGACGTGTTTTCGCTGTCTGGGTTCTGCTGTCTTCAGAGGCTGTTCTGGGGGTAGATTTGTCTTGCAGAAGTATGGAACATGACTAACAATGTTATGGTTGTAATATGAGCTGTGGATTTTGTTTTGTTGTGTTTTTTTACTTGTTTTGAGTTGCCGCAGTTCCAAAGACGTCTAGTTCCTGTTTTCAAAGCTAATTTCCGACCGACGTCGAACACGAACTTACAGATAGAATGATAGATAAAATACATCCAAAGCATCTCTTTATCTATCTGTCTACACACACACACACACACACACACACACACACACACACACACACACACACACACACACACACACACACACACACACACACACACAGGGAGGGAGGGAGGGAGTCTAGTATGGACGCATACTCACGTTATCACAAATTTCATTAAGTGCTGGTGCAATCAACTTGCAGTTTGGCTCCTTCTTTTACACCTCCGTCCCACCAGTGCATTCATTAATACCGATCATTTCGTCTTTGTGGCTATCGTGAAGGGAAAAAAAGTGAGAGACTACAACTCTCACACATCTTATCCGTTATACAACTGTGCATTGCGTGTGACGGTCTGACAAAAATGGAAGGGACTACGTCACTAGTAAAGGGAGACGACTGTCAAAAGGATGAGGTGGTTGACTATCACGTTAAAAGGTCCATTTTAGTCTAGAAGCTGCATGATTTTTAGAACGATCATACAGTGAATAATAGGCATATTGTAGGTCCGCCTTTGCATAGCAGCATCTA
>JADBJO010000663.1:570000-577500 GCA_016801955.1 Conus betulinus | reverse complement strand
GACTTCCATGTCCTTATGGAAGTGTTGTTCTGCGCGAAGTCACACAGCCCATCAAGAGTCTTCACGGCACCTACATCTGCCGGTTCAGCTAGATTCATTTTCTTATTGCGATGAGATGAGACGAAACGTAAGTTCAGCTGTTGTGCCCTGTTCCAAAGGGAGGCGACTTCCGTTACATCCGCCTCAGGGAGTAGCGTCGGCTGTACAGGTGAATGGAACTGATGATCACAGCGATCAATATCACGTGTAGTGCTGGAAAAAGGACGCACCAGATGCGTGCTGCTGCGTCATTTAATTTGAAAACATGCAACAGGAATCATGCAAAATTCTTCCACTTCTTTTGAAATGTATTGCTGTAAATTTTCTTTCGTTTGTTTGTGTTTTTAAGACATCCACTCTGTTGTCTGCTGTCACTCAATAATTTTAGGTGAACGAAAAAGACCAAAGACAAATTAAATCTACACGTCCCAAAAGATATCATTCGCATAATGCAGGTACGAATACACACTGCTTTCTAAACGGGACCGTAAAGAGAGAGAGAGAGAGAGTGTGTGTATGTGTGTGTAGGGGGAGGTGAGGGGGGAGCGAGGGCGGGCGGAAGAAAAGACATAATTTTTGTTGTGTTGTGTTTTTTCCACTACGAATGTCGCCATACTGCCTTTATAAATGGGTGCTATGCATTCCCGCCACTTTTCTTTCCGCCTAAAAAAAAAAAAAAAAAAAAAGACGAAGAGAAGAGAACTAGCGCAGAAGTAATCTAAAGTTGTAAAACGTGGTAGAAACATGCTGCTCCCCGAAAGAAAAATAACAAAATTGGGTCAGTACCGGGGGGTGGAGGGAGGTGGGGGGGACGTGTCTGGAGGCCGGAAGGTTAGGGGGTAGCGGGTATTGGGGAGAAGGGGGTATGGGCTTCGGTGTGCCCAACTTGCGTCACTTTGGTCTTCAGAGGGTGTCATCCATTCGTCAGCTAATTCTCCCTTGGCCGCCTGGTTCCTGTTGCATGACACGCGTTTGGCAATTCAGTTGTTCGCTAGATGGCTCCCTGAATGGTTGCTGTCTGCTAAAGCGAACCGCCATCAGCTTTTCGTATTTTGAAGATAGTTGTCATCTACTCATCGCTGATAGCTGTAAGTTACATATAGAATGTATAATGGAATCGTTTATTTCCTTTGGACGCCGATTACTTGGAAAACAAAACACAAAAGTATTCTGGGAATTGTTCACTCTCATGCTCTTCGACCCCACATGGCGTTCACAAGCGAATGTGAGCATGCAAAATAAACGAAAGTTTCGCTCAAGTCAAAGGACTAGATCTGTACTCTAATGAAGTAATGACAGCGATTGCAAAGTTTCTTTTCTGTCTTAGTGCAAAGTGACCGGACAGCGATTGCAAAGTTTCTTTCCTGTCTCAGTGCAAAATACCGGGACACCGATTGCAAAGTGTCTTTCCTGTCTCAGTGCAAAATAACCGGACACCGATTGCAAAGTGTCTTTCCTGTCTCAGTGCAAAATAACCGGACACCGATTGCAAAGTTTCTTTCCTGTCTCAGTGCAAAATAACCGGACACCGATTGCAAAGTGTCTTTCCTGTCTCAGTGCAAAATAACCGGACACCGATTGCAAAGTTTCTTTCCTGTCTCAGTGCAAAATAACCGGACACCGATTGCAAAGTTTCTTTCCTGTCTCAGTGCAAAATAACCGGACACCGATTGCAAAGTGTCTTTCCTGTCTCAGTGCAAAATAACCGGACAGCGATTGCAAAGTGTCTTTCCTGTCTCAGTGCAAAATAACCGGACACCGATTGCAAAGTTTCTTTCCTGTCTCAGTGCAAAATAACCGGACACCGATTGCAAAGTGTTCTTTTCTGTCTCAGTGCAAAATAACCGGACACCGATTGCAAAGTTTCTTTCCTGTCTCAGTGCAAAATAACCGGACAAAATAACCGGACGATTGCAAAGTGTCTTTCCTGTCTCAGTGCAAAATAACCGGACACCGATTGCAAAGTTTCTTTCCTGTCTCAGTGCAAAATAACCGGACAGCGATTGCAAAGTTTCTTTTTCCTGTCTCAGTGCAAAATATAACCGGACAGCGATTGCAAAGTTTCTTTTCTGTCCTAGTGCAAAATAACCGGACACCGATTGCAAAGTTTCTTTTCTGTCCTAGTGCAAAATAACCGGACACCGATTGCAAAGTTTCTTTTCTGTCTTAGTGCAAAATAACCGTGCGCGACAGTGGCTGCGCAGCCACTGGTAGGAGCTGATAATCTGTCAATGAAAAGAAGCTGAACGTTCGAAATAGAAGGTAATCAAGTGACGGAAAGGCGGCTCTGAATCGTTCGTTGAGCGTTTTATTTTTTTTGTTTGTTTTGCAAAGTTTTTTTCTTCTTTTTTTTTAATCGTCAGCTGATTATCTTCTCTTACCTGTGGTTACGACGCCACTGCCAACTTTGGACTCCACTGACCGACAAAGATGAGGAAAGATGTGGAACCATGTGACGGACGGAAGCAAATTCTCTCTCTCTCTCTCTCTTCTCTCTCTCTCTCTCTCTCTCTCTCTCTCTCTCTCTCTCTCTCTCTCCCACGCACGCACACACACACACGCACACTTTGGACTCACAACAACAACAACAACAGAGAAAACACACACACACGCACACAAAGCAAATTCTCACACACACACACACACTCTCACACACACACGCTCTCGCTCGCACGCACGCACATACACACGCACACACACACATACACACGCACACATGCACAACAACACGCACGCTCGCACACGCACGCACACACACACACACACACACACACACACACACACACACACACACACACACGCACGCACACACACACACACACACACACACACGCGCGCGCGCGCGTTTTTCTAGGACGAAAAGACGGACGGCATGGGTGATGTTAGAATAGGGCAGGAAGGAGGGGAGCATGGGTGGAGTGGATGTTGAAGGGGGGGGGGGGGGGGGGAGTGGGTTAAACAAAGAACTTAGTATTTGGTGTGGGGACACTTCGTATACGTGTGACAAAGTTTTTCTCAAAATCAAATAGTCTGTATTCTCCTGAGCCATGTTTCCCCAGGTCTGTGTTTACCCAGACATAATGTTTCCCTTGGGTGTGTCTCACCCAGTTTTGTTTTGTTTTTTTCCCCCTTCGGCTCTCCAGATGTACGTTCCACGTCGAGCTATGTTTCCCCAGTACTACGTCCAGGCCTATGTGTCCATGTTCCACTCGGTTCTGTTTCTCCGGGTCTATATCTACTGAGTATGTGCTCCCCTATCCGTGCTGCAGGGTCTCGGTATCTCCAGATCTGAGTTACGGTTCCAGGGTCTGTTACCTTGGATATGTTACAGCTCCAGGGAATGTGTTTCCATAGGGCCATGTTACGCCTCAAGGGCCTCTGCTTCCCTAGATATGCCTTGCAGCTCCGGAGTCTTTTTCACAGATCTATGTGACTACTGTGAGCTCTCTGTATTCCCAGGTCTGTGTGACAGCTCTAAGCTCTCTGTATTTCCAGGTCTGTGTGACTGCTGTAAGCTCTCTGTATTTCCAGGTCTGTGTGACTGCTGTAAGCTCTCTGTATTCCCAGGTCTGTGTCTCTGTATTCCTCTGTCCACGGCTCTAAGCTCCTGTGTAAGCTCTCTGTATTCCCAGGTCTGTGTCACGTTCTAAGCTCTTAGTATTACCAGGTCTGTGTCACCGTTCTAAGGTCTCTGTATTGCCAGCTCTATGTCACCGCTCTGAGGTCTCTGTATTCCCAGGTCTGTGTCACAGTTGTAAGCTCTCTGTATTCCCTGGTCTGTGTCACGGCTCTAAGCTCTTAGTATTACCAGGTCTGTGTCACCGTTCTAAGGTCTCTGTATTGTCAGCTCTATATCACCGCTCTGAGGTCTCTGTATTCCCAGGTCTGTGTCACAGTTGTAAGCTCTCTGTATTCCCAGGTCTGTATCACGGCTCTAAGCTCCGAGTATTCCCAGTCTGTGTCACGGATCTGAGCTCTCTGTATTCCCAGGTCTGTGTCACACCTGTAAGCTCTCTGTATTGCCATGTCTGTGTCACGGCTCTAAGTTATCTATATTCCCAGTCTGTGTCACGGATCTAAGCTTTCTGCATTGCCAGGTCTTTGTCCCAGTTCTAAGGTCTCTGTATTGCCTGGTGTGTGTCCCAGTTCTAAGGTCTCTGTATTGCCAGGTGTGTGTCCCAGTTCTAAGGTCTCTGTATTGCCAGGTCTGTGTCCCAGTTCTAAGGTCTCTGTATTGCCAGGTGTGTGTCCCAGTTCTAAGGTCTCTGTATTGCCAGGTCTGTGTCCCAGTTTTAAGGTCTCTATATTGCCAGGTGTGTGTCCCAGTCCTAAGGTCTCTGTATTGCCAGGTGTGTGTCCCAGTTCTAAGGTCTCTGTATTGCCAGGTGTGTGTTCCCAGTTCTAAGGTCTCTGTATTGCCAGGTGTGTGTCCCAGTTCTAAGGTCTCTGTATTGCCAGGTCTATGTCCCCAGTTCTAAGGCCTCTGTATTGCCAGGTCTATGCCCCAGTTTTAAGGCCTCTGTATTGCCAGGTCCTTGTCCCAGTTTTAAGGCCTCTGTATTGCCAGGTCTATGTCCCAGTTCTAAGGCCTCTGTATTGCCAGGTCTATGTCCCAGTTCTAAGGCCTCTGTATTGCCAGGTCATTTGCTCCCAGTTCTAAGGTCTCTGTATTGCCTGGTCTCTGTCACTGTTCTAAGGTGTCTGTATTCTCAGGTCTGTGTCAACTCTCCAGAATCTCTGTCTCTCCAGGTCTGTGTTCTGACCCAGAGAGTGTTTGCATTGACCTGGTCTGTGTTTCCTCCCCATCTGTATTCCCTTCGAGAATGAGGCAATGTTTTTGGTCTGTCGGCCGTCTGCTTGTGTCTCTGTCTGGCTGGCTCTTTGTTTCACTGTTCTGCTATTTGTTTATCTACCTACTTGTCTTTCCATGGGTTTACCTGATTAAATATCACGTTGATTTGGTTTTAAACCATTCAAGTAAAATACAAACTCCTGGTAAGTGCATAGCCTCCGTCAGTATCTGTACAGCTCATGGGTGGAATTGCCCGGGAAAACATAAACCTGTAGAAACAAACAGACGTGAAGGAACTTGAACCCGAGAAATGCACAACTCGGGGGACATACACCTGGGAGGAAAATACACACTTTAGGGAGCGTAGATATGGAGGAAGGGATAATAAGTGTATAGCGCGCAGGGGTGAGGGTGGTAATGATGTGTGGGGGGCGGGGGATGGGGATAGACATTTTCCCCAATGGCGTAACTTCAATCAGAGATCGAGGATCCATTTCCATTTTGTGGTCAACCTCGTTCATGAAATGTCACCTAAATTTTATCCTATGCATAGAGATTGGTGGGACTCTTCTACTCCCGTCCCACCCACACCACTGCTTGTTCTGTCTCTGTCTCTGTCTGTCTCTGTCTGTCTCAGTCTCCCCCCTCTGTCTGTCTGTCTCTGTCTCTCTCTCTCTCTCTCTCTCTCTCTCTCTCTCTCTCTCTCTCTCTCTCTCTCTCTCTGCATGCGCGTATTAAGCTGCTTCTGGTCATTTTAATTAGGTGTGATGGGTTCGTTTTTCATGCACAAATTAGAATAAAATTTTGACTTAATTTGAAGAGGCGTGCGTCTGTGTTTGTGTGTGTGTGTATATGTTGTGTGTGTGTGTGTGTGTGTGTGTATGTGTGTGTGTGTGTGTGTGTGTGTGGCAGTGGATAAACAGTTTACATTCTCTCTCTCTCTCTCTCTCTCTCTCTCTCTCTCTCTCTCTCTCTCTCTCTCTCTCTCTCTCTCTCTCTCTCTCTCTCTCATTTTATTTTCCACTCTTTCCTTCTCTTTTCCACTATGTCAACTGTTTTTTTTTCTGCTGCAGACAGCACTTGCATATTCTTCCTTCTTCGGAAAGGAAATACTCGCCCATCAACGTCAGCATGGCAGCGACTTATCGGTCAGAATCATCTTTTCACCTACCTGTTTCGGAGAAAAAGGCATAACTTTGCTCAGTTGCCCCCTGAGAATACTTCACTTGTTACAAGCACAGAAACTGATCAAATTTAAACCATCTTTATGTGGCGTTAATATGTGTGTCTGCGTCATTGAATATCAAAGACTACAAAAGTGTCCGTGGCGGTTTTAGGCCGTCGTAGTCCGACAGCTTTCGTCTGCACGACGCCAAAGTGCGTTCAGAAACCTTCCGAAGACGACAATTCTTCATCTAAATCGCTGGCATCCACGCATGTGAACGCCGAGTGCACAGGGTTAGTGAGTGGTCAGGGATGAAAATCACAAGCTTACGTGTGTCCTATCGTCTGCGGATGCTCGTGTACGTAATGTTGGTACATCAGCTATACGTCTGCATGTCACTTTAGTAAAGACAATAATGTGATATAACGTGCATAAGTTATTCTTGGTTCGTCATGGCCAAAAGGAACAAGGTGTACATTCTGAACTAGATGTACATTCTGAACTAGATGGGCACGCGGGAGAGTGCAGACTTCTACAAAGTGGAACGGATCCTGGATCCACCCAATGATGCGGATCTGCACTACAGATCCATGTTAACACGGGTTCGTCCCTGGATGACATACTGTCGTCTTTCCTCCAAGTCTCCTCAACATTCTTCTGTAGCTTTTGCATTGTCTTCCTGATTGGTAAATAGACCCATAAGACGCAAATGAAGACGCTATATCCGTGGCATTTTTTCTGTATATTTAGAATTCTGCACGGCATTACACAAAGTGACATCTCTGATCTTTTTCTTCATTGTGAAATGTGCACATCTTGCCATTCTTAACACCCTTTTTCTTTGTATGACATATGCGAACAGTGTGTTATGGCAAGTAATAGTTTGGAACCATGTATAATCATTTAATTTTGTTATCTATTTTGACAAGGTGCGTGACTCCGTGGGGCGGCCGGAGATTCTTTAGGTGCGAATCGATAAATATGTCAGCTTTTTAGTAATCTGGTGACTAGGTAGTGATCTTGTACATATTGTCATGAGCGTACACTTGCTTTGAGCAGATGTGCTTACGCATTTCTTGTCACATTGAACATTTTTTGCTTGTTTTGTAAGGGCTTTTTTTTTCATTTGAAAGAGGAAAAGAAGATAAGCGGAATAGCCTCGTGGCGTTCGCCTCAAGGATGTCAACAGATAAGCTACTGTGTCATGAACTGAGGTGTGTGTATGTGTAGTGTCTGTCGTTTGTTTCTCTCTCAGAAAGGGGCCTGTTTTCACTTCGTGTTGACAGTCATCAAGAGGCGCTGTGTGTGTGGCGGCTGGATAATACTAGTGAATCTAAAATGGACTTACCACACATCTCTTCCCTTTATCTTTTGAAACTTACGCTCGGCTATTTATCGTTTTTTTTTTTTTTCAATGTATTTTCAACTTCTTGTTCAGTGCTGCCCTTCCCCAAATAAGCTTTGACTGATAGTGTGCATTCTGTACTTCTTACACACTCCTTTC
>JADBJO010000663.1:555000-560000 GCA_016801955.1 Conus betulinus | reverse complement strand
TCATGCGGAAAGCATGTGGAAACACAACTGAGTATAGACGTGCTTTCGTTTAAAGAGGACGTGGAAATACAATTGAACACAGATGAGGTTAGCGTTAATAGAAGTCATAAAAACTTTGAGTACAGACATTATTGTCCCACGTAGAGGACGTGCATACAATAATCTACAGATGTGGTTGTTTATTCATAGAGGACTTAGCTCATACGTTGTTTGCATTCGTTCAAATATGAAAATACAATCCAGCACAGATGATTCATCATACAAAAAGGATGTGTAGATTAGGCACATACACGGCTGTCACTCCAAGGGGACAGACGGCGATTATCATACACAAAGCACGTGCAAACTGAGTAGAGAAGTGTCAGTTATTTCTAGGGGACGCAGCTGTGGCAACTGACATCTTTGTCTCCTTCAGTTTTCCGCGTATGTAAAATCTCCAGTGCTGTGGATAATCCGACCAGGAGGTAGACATAGACGTTTTCCACACCCCCTCTATGCTTAGAAAGTTTTTTGTTTGTTTTTTCATCACCAGTTCTGTGTTCAGACGTGCCAGGATCAGCTAATCCTTGAGATGAAGAGAGAGAAAGCAGTCTCCTGTTCATGGAACCTACACAGAGCAGGAAATTTCTGTTCTCACTGTCGTAGATGTTTTTGTTTCCTGTAGGAGGCTTTCCTGTATGTACAGCCCACCGAAGTGGTAGATCAATCAGCCAGCTGATTGCGACCAACAAGGAAAAGAAATTTTAAGAGCCGTATTTAACATTTCCAGAAGATGTGAAAATAGAACTGAACACAGGATTTGTTATCCTTCCTTGAGGATTTGTAAATATACATAAAACATACATAAACACAGGCGTTGTTACCATGCATGAAAAACGTGTCATGAAAACTGAATACAGACGTTGTTATCATGCACATCTGAATATAGACCTTGTATGATGTAGGTACAACTGAATACAGACCTGGTATGTTGTAGATGCAACTGAATACAGAACTGGGAAATATCAGAGGACGTGATTTTAAGATCGAATATAGACGTTATCTCATTCATTGAGGAAGAGGCAATTCAGTTGAGCACATGCGTAACGTCCTCAGAGGCATATTGATACAACTCGGGATATACACTCATATCATTCATGGATAATGTGTAAATACAGCAGAGCGCGTGCGTTGATATAATTTATAGATGACATAGGAATACAAGTGATCATAGGCATTGATATCATTCATACTCCTCAGTAGAGACGTTAACATTCATAGGAGACTTGTCAGTACTACTGAGCACAGAATCTGATACAGTTCATAGGGGACGTATTAATACAGCATATTGCACGGTCACATATAGATATCATTCATAGAGAACGTATTAATTCAACTTTGCACAGATATCATTCACAGAAGACGTTTTATTACATATGAGTGCAGGCGTTCATATCATCCATAGATGTGGCAAAAATGAAAGTGAGCACAGACGTTGTCATCACACACAGAAATCGTTAATCTCTCACACAAAATGTGGCTGTTGTTCACAAAGAACGAAGAAATGGAATTGAGCTCAGAGTGGTAATCATTCAGAGGGAAATTGAAAAAAAAATGCGTGGGAGGTAAACAGAGACAGCGGACCGGGCCTTTCCAGTTCTCGTGATCCATCATGTCATCTCAGATGGCGAAAGAGAGGGGGGGAGGGGGGGGAAAGGAGCTGAGGACGAGAATCCATTACCATTCAACGACCAGCCCGCTTCTTCTGGTGCCACTTCAGCTAAAGTTCATTTTATGTGGCGATTAACCTGTGGTATCTCTCTCTCTCTCTCTCTCTCTCTCTCTCTCTCTCTCTCTCTCTCTCGCTTTCTCGCTCTCTGTCTGTCTGTCTCTCTCTCTCTCTCTCTCTCTCTCTCTCTGTCTCTGACATCTCATGCTCTCATGCTCTCTCTAGCGTGCGTGTGCACATACACACACGCATGCACACACTAGCGTGCGCACACACACACACACACACACACACACACACACACACACACACACACACACACACACACACACACACACACGCACGCACGCACGCACGCACGCATGCACGCATGCGCGCGCGAAGAAAACAAAGTGTAAAAGATATGACGTGTATGTTTACTAGCATACATATGAGAAATGCATTTTCTGCTGAAACTCCATTTTTCATCCGAAATGAAAAGGGGTGACATACGTTTTCAGTTGAAAGACGAAGTGCCCACCTCTTCACTCCATCCACCCCATTCATTCTCAACTTCCTGAAGGTAGACACGCACGCACGCACGCACGCACGCACGCACACACGCGCACACACACACACACACTCATTCATAGTCATACGCGCGTGTATATGTACGCACGCACGCGCGCGCACATGCACACACACACACACACACACACACACACACACACACACACACACACACACACACACACACACACACACACACACACACACACACACACACACACACACAGAGAGAATATGAGATCTTCCGGATCGTAGAGTGTGGGAGGAAGGTGGGGGTCTGTCTATCTACACCGCTAAGAGATGGAAACACAGCTGCACTACCAGCTCCCCACGTCAAGGAGAGGGAAGAAGCGGTTGCGTGTTCATGGGTGGGGTACAAGTAACTTCTCTTGAAATTAGCACAAAAAGGTTAATCAGCTGAGCTAGGGAACACTATCATGCCAACTAGAGGCTAGACACTACTAAACTGTCAACAATATCCAGGAGAGAAGAACCCCCTCCTCATCCCGGTCAGATCCTTAAAGGTTTAACCACCCCCCCCCCCACCCCCTACCTGCATCCCCACTCCAATTCCCACTCTATTTGAACATGATGATTTCGTGGTCAGGAACGTTTATAATTTGCTTTATTTTGGAACATGAGGACAGAAAAAGCAGGGAGTTGGTGTGAAGGGGAGGGGAAGGGGGGGGGGGGGGTCTCCATAACATGCACGCGCCACGTCAAATGAACACTGTGTTTCGCTTGTACCGTCACCTAATGGCATGGTGCTTTATGTCTTGATCACTGTTGTGGTTGGCATGATTGAAATGGCTGTCTCACACAGTCGTCCTCCCTGCTGCTGTCGTCTTCACTCACTATGTTTGAACCAGCTGTCTCACACAGTTCTCTCCTGCTGCAGTCGTCTTCACTCACAATGATTGAACTGGCTGTCCCATACAGTCCTCCTCCCTATTGCTGTCGTCTTCACTCACAATGATTGAACTGGCTGTCCACACAGTCCTCCTCCCTATTGCTGTCGTCTTTACTCACAATGATTGAACTGGCTGTCTCACACAGTCCTGCATGCTGCTGTCGTCTTTACTCACATGATGAACTTGAACAGTCTGCTGTCCCACACAGTCCTCTCCCCATTGCTGCTGCTGTCGTCTTTACTCACAATGATTGAACTGGCTGTCTCACACAGTCCTGCATGCTGCTGTCGTCTTTACTCACAATGATTGAACTGGCTGTCTCACACAGTCCTGCATGCTGCTGTCATCTTTACTCACAATGATTGAACTGGCTGTCTCACACAGTCCTGCATGCCGCTGTCATCTTTACTCACAATGATTGAATGGCTGTCTTGAACAACCCTCCTCCCTGCTGCTGCTACTTCTACTCACAATGATTGAAAATGGCTTTCTCGGCTGTCTTCTGTCGCCTTTATACTGCTCTCCTCGGTGCTCCTGCCGTCTTTTACTCACAATGATTGAATTGGCTGTAAAATGGCTGTTTTGTGCGTCCTTCCTCCCTGCTGCTGTCGCTTTATTCACAATGATTGCATTGGCTGTAAAATGGCTGTATTGTGCGTCCCTCCTCCATACTTCTGTCGCCTTTATTCACGATGATTGAATTGGCTGTAAAATGGCTGTCTCGTGCGACCTTCCTCGCTTCTTCTGTCGTCTGTCGCCTTTATTCACAATGATTGAATTGACTGTAAGATGTCTGTCTGGCGTGTCCCTTCCTCCATGCTGCTGTCACCTTTACTCACAATCGGCCGAGGTCCCTGGGAGCCCCTGATTTACCGACTGCTTCACGGCTCTGGAAGTGGAAGGAATTGATGGATCCCTTGGGGACTTTCTTCCTGTGTAGCCACCGACATCAGCCATGAAGCCGTATTTGACTTTCATTGTCGTGAATGGTACCACCGTTGTATGTTCTTGCACTGCACTGACGTTAAGTCATATAACTCTTTTTGGTCTTGACTGTCGTGAAAAGTGTTAGTATCGCATGTTCTTGCTCCAGACTGGCTCAAGCCATGAAAATTCCTATGATCTTTATTGTCGTGAATAGTATTATTCCTTATTTGCACTTGCGCTGTGTTGAATTCATTGCATAACAGGAAATACAAACAGATGAAATTAAAGGCAGAAAAGGGTTTTGTCATTCGGATGATACGTTTTCTTCCAATTGCAACATTTTCAAGACTCTGTGGAGATTAGGACGTGATCTTTTTGATATTCCTTCGCTGTTCTCTTGTCTCTGCCTGTGTATGCCCACTAGTCTACGTGCGAATGCCGGGTGCTTTTTCAGTATCAACTGAATTCCAGTCTTCTGAAACTCTATACTGGTAATTTCTTTATTTCTACCACTCTTCTTGACGCTTTGAACGTTTGTTTCTCTTTTGTCCCTGTGGGAGATGGCGCGTGCATTGTTTATTATAAATCACTTCCCAGTCTTCTTAAGTTCTGTTCTTTCATTTCTTCTGTGTCACTCTGACGTTATGATCATTCTGGGGTATTTAGTGGATTTTTTTGTCTGTGATCTGAGGAAGAAAAATCAGGCTGAACGGTTGGCACCTCTAACCCTACCTAGTTTTCTCTGTGTTAAGTCTGTCAGTAGTTAGGCTACAGTTTAGTGTAACTATTCGTGAATAAATTAATGTTGCTGTTTTAGCTGTTCGTTTCCACGACGCAGTTTTCTTAGCTATGTACACACAGTCTTGAATAGGCCCCCATGCAAATAGGTTAGGGCATGATTAAAT
>JADBJO010000663.1:540000-547500 GCA_016801955.1 Conus betulinus | reverse complement strand
TCTTTGCCTCTCTTCTTCATACCTTACTGTTGTTTGAGACTGTGAATGTTTTCCTATGATGACACTCAGAGCCCAGGCTCGTCGTTCCAGAGCTACACAGGAAAGAGGAGTCCTTGAGCGATCTATAAAGCGCAGAGTGCCAAGGACTGTGAGGCAGACTGTAAATCAGGGAGACTGAGGACCTGGAGTAATTGTCAGTGAAAACGGCAGCAATAAGTGTGAGGGCCGTACAAGGCAGTGGATTTAATCACCAGCACGGCCATTGATCCGGGTTATCCAGGCAGCAGTAGAGCTAAGTCATTTCTCAGGAGGATAGGAGAGGGCGGAGGGGAGTATTAGACTCCATAGTTTCGTCGTGTGGTGTGTGTGTGTGTGTGTGTGTGTGTGTGTGTGTGTGTGTGTGTGGAGGGGTGAGTTAACCGACCTAATTCCTCCTGGCTTTCTCAGGACCTCCAACGCGATTTTTATTCTCCTGCAGATCCGTGCGTTGGTAATTAAAATGTGGACTACAGCAGAACGACTACTGCTGTGTGTAGTGTTTACAGCTTATCGTTGATGGTCGCCCTCTCTGGGGCATGTGGCCAGTGCAGTGTTGACTGCAGTCATCTGTGAGAGAAGTCGTAGGTTCGACTCTCTCTCTCTCTCTCTCTCTCTCTCTCTCTCTCTCTCTCTCTCTCTCTCTCTCTCTCTCTCTCTCTCTCTCTCTCCCACTCAATCTTACGATTTGTTTTAACCTTTGTATCACTCCTGTGGGTGGGGGGGGGGGGGGACATAAGGAAATGTTACGATTTCATTTTTTGTTAACCTTTGATTTGATATAAACTGGGAATTTATGTACTATATGTTTGCAAGCAGAGGAAGAGGGAAACGCTATTGGTCTGTTACCCACGGCACCCCCCCCCCCCCCCCCCCCCCCCCCCCCCTTGTCAAAAGACCTCTTTGGTAATGACAATAAAATATCCAAGTGTCAAAATGTCTCTCTGTGTTCCAGAATCTTCTCCCAGCATTGGACTCCACACGTTGTCTCAGATATCAGTAACTGACCTCCTTTTATGACCATTTACGTTTAATAAATATTTTTGTTTTATTACCTTCGTAAGTGACCTTTTTGCGTGCAGTTTGACTCAGCAATAGACAGTGACGTTACCCGTGTAGACTCTTCACGCAGACACGCTTGCATTTGTTCGGTGGAATGGCTTTGGGAAATGAGGTGTTCAGACTAATATTATCTCTAAAGGAGTGGTGGGAAGGAGGCGAAAATTGGTGTCCATTTGGATCGATAATAGATGTGGTTTCATACGGACTTCAGTTTATCTATATATGTGACGTAAGTTTTATAAGATGTCGATTCGTGTGTACACAGCCACATATTTCATTTGTTTTCTGTATTCGTTTCTTAGTTACTTTTGTTTATTTAGCTATTGCAGGTTTTCACGTCTCACCTTGTTCTCAAACACGAGAACCACGCACGCATGCACACACACACACACACACACACACACACACACACACACACACACACACACACACACACACATGTACAAACACATGCGCACACACACACACACACACACGCGCGCGCACACACACACACACACACACACACACACACACACACACACACACACACACACACACACACACACACACACACACACACACACACACACACACACACACACACACACACACACACACACAGAGTCCAAAATAATGCAGAGAAAAGGGGACAATTGCCAAACTTTGAATTTCCGACTCTGTTCTTCATAATTATACCTCATTGTCGTATGACTGTGGATGTCTTATATAACATTCAACGCCCGGGGTCACAAAAGAACGGTTTGACGACAAGTAGCAGAACTATACAGGATGGATAGCGGAACCCTTGTGCGATCTTTAAACCCCGTAGTACCAAGGAGATGGGAGGTAACCCATAAATCAGGGATCCAGGGACCTCGGGTGATTGTCAGTAAAAGCGGCAGCAATAGGGTGAGGGTCGGACAAGGCTCAATCATCAACGCTGCCACAGACCCTGATTATGCATGCGGTAGGGGAAGCTAAGTAATTGGTCGTGAGGGTCTGAGTCGGGGAAGGGAAAGATAACGCTCCTCGGTTGTGTGTGTGTGTGTGTGTGTGTGTGTGTGTGTGTGTGTGTGTGTGTGTGTGTGTGTGTGTGTGTGAGGGAAGGACAAATGGGATTGTAGAGGAAGAGTGGGGGGGGGGGGGGGCGTGGGCGTGAGAAACAGAGAGAAAGAGCAGTTCTGATTCAATCAAGACAGAAGCTTCAGATTGTACATGTTACTTATTCATTCGTTTTATCAAGGACATCAGACTTTATTATTTCCGTTTATGTTGAATTTAGATCGGAGGAGTATCTTCACCCCCAGGTGTTTTTGTATTAGATTTTTTTTCTCGCATCGGAGTGAATATAGAAGGAAATGGGAATAGAAATTTATACAGCATTAACATGTGTGACAAAATATTGTTGTTATAACATTACGTATGCTGAAGTGAAAATCGTACGGTAAAAAAAAAAACGTTTGAAAATGATGCAGTTGGTAAAGAGTTCAAAGTAACAAAAGATTACTGTGGAAAAGAAAAACAGAAAAGAAACAACCTGTGCCCTCTTCTCCTCAATCCTTGCTTTCCCACTACCACCAAAAACGTCAACATGCAGACACATACGCATGCGCGCCTACGCTCACTGACACACACACGCGCGCCCCCGCGCACACACACACACACACACACACACACACACACACACACACACACACACACACACGCACACACACACGCATCAGTCTTATTCAAAACAATGCCCCTCTCTCACTCTCTCCCTCTTTCCACTCTCTCTCTCTCTCTCTCTCTCTCTCTCTCTCTCTCTCTCTCTCTCTCTCTCCCTCTCTCTCTTTCTCTCTCTCTCTCTCCCTCCCTCTCTCTCTCTCTCTCACACACACACACACATGTACATATGTTAGGAATTTAACTAAGCACACTCACACATGCACACACGCGCACGCACGCACGCACGCACACATATACACACACGCGCACGCGCGCACACCATGTTCATGTGCCTATTACATACAAGGCTGAGAAAAGTTACAATTTTTCATATGTTTTAATGCGTCTTTATCAGAATCATCTGTAGTGGCATCCTTCAGAGTGACCTTCGTTTATCACGGTGGGGTTGGTGGAAAGATCAGACAGACAGCAGGTGATGAGCCCACGTCATGATTACGTGTCCATCGACCGTAGCCATGAGGTCTGGTGCCAGAGGTCAACTCGTAGTGACCGCCTTCTTTCCATTATAGATAATAGTCCAAAACCCAGCTGTGTGGACTGTGCCATGTTGACCAGATTGAGTTTATAGTGATGTTGGTATTGATGGTGCTAGAGAAAAAGAACGTTTACAGTTGGCTTTATTGGGCTAGGTCCTTCTTCAAGGACAGATTTATCTGCCATGTTGCAGGAGTGCTGACGAGCATCTTCGGAGTTTGTCAAGAGTAGAATTTCACGTCATATTTCCTATCAATAGACCGCATTTCCAGCGTCAAAACATGTCTTGAGACAGACTCTTTGTCTCTGTCTGTTTGACCATCTGTCTGTCTGTCTGTCTGTCTCTCTCTCTCTCTCTCTCTCTCTCTCTCTCTCTCTCTCTCTCTCTCTCTCTCCTCTCTCTCTCTCTCTCTCTCTCAACAATGTGAGTGATATTGCAATCCATCACGTACTCACGGTTTTGTTGATTTCGTCATCATTTATTTTCCTTATACTTCAGCGATGCAGTGTATCAAGTCATATGTGTACCCCCAAGCATAGATTTCTTGTTTAGCTTAAAACGGTGATTGTCAAAGCGACCCCCTCTCTCTCTCTCTCTCTCTCTGCTTTTCCCAGTTCCTGCAATGTAGTTTTCATGCTGCAATAGATGCGTGCTCTGGGGCCTACACTGTCGGCTAGGATACAACTACCACTGCTGTACTTGATGGTAGGTCTGATCTGTAACAGCCGTTCACGCTGGACCATGTGGCTTGTGCAGTGTCCATCAGCCAGTCTTCGGTGACTGAAATCGTGTGTTTCAAGTCTCCGACATTGAGGCTGGTAGAAACTCTTTCTCTCTCTCTCTCTCTCTCTCTCTCTCTCTCTCTCTCTCTCTCTCTCTCTCTCTCTCTCTCTCACGAGTGAAGTGAAGGAGAGTGAACACAGGAAGGAGAAAAGAGTAGACGTGCTGTGCATGTCTGGCCGTCTCCTCTGTCCACTGTTCATGTTCCCGTCCAGCGTGGCTCTCACCCAGACAGATGTCTGACACTTTAATTGCCCGTCTTCCTGGAGTCGTGCACACCTCATCCTCAGAGCCTTGGGCTACGTCTCTGCTGGTCTGGCATAGTCACTGGTTGTGTGTTTCTGGAATTGGAAAAATGCTTGTGATAGAGATACGGTGTGCATGTGTGTTTTACTGGCAGAAAGTAGTGAAAAGGCGAATGTATATGTAAGTGTAGAAATGGAAAAATGGTTTATAACTGGGATATGTGTGTGTTCGTGTGTGTGTTCACGCTCATGGTGGTGGTGGTGGTGGTGGTGGTGGTGATGGTGTGTGTGTGTGTGTGTGTGTGTGTGAGTGAGAGAGAGACTAAAAAATGGTATATGGAGAGGTCTGTGTGTGTAAATCCATAAAATGGTTATGATATGGGTAGGTCTGCTTGTGTTTAGTAAAACTATAGAAATGGTCATGATAAGGCCTTTCTGATCTGACTGTGCGTAGAACAATAACAATAGTTGATATTATGAATGGCTCTCTGTGCACGTAGAGATATAATTATGTTATAGATAGAAATGGTGTGTGCGTGCGCGCGCGCGCGTGTGCGTGTCTATAATGACGGTTATTATTTGGTAAGTCTGCTCGTATATAGACCTATAACAATTGTAATGATAGAGATACGTCTCTGTATTTGTGCACATGCATTTGTGTGTGTGTGTGTGTGTGTGTGTGTGTGTGTGTGTGTGTGTGTGTGTGTGTGTGTGTGTGTGTGTGTGTATGTAAAACAATAAGAATGGTAATGATATGGAAAGGTCTGTTTATCTGAAGTACAAGATTTGATATCGTGGATAGATCTGTTTGAATGTAGAACTTTGAAATGGTTGTCAGGGCTGGCATGTGTGTGTGTGTGTGTGTGTGTGTGTGTGTGTGTGTGTGTGTGTGTGTGTGTGTGTGTAGTGCGCGCGCATGTGTGTATGTTTATGCGTCTGCGCGCCAATAGGTCAGTCTGTGTGCCTTATGCCATATAGCCTTTATCATCAGAGTAGGCATCAGTAAATTTGTCAAATTTCGAACTCTTCTAAAGACATGCAACAGCATACAAGATGCCGATAGTGTCTATCCATAGCGAGCTTTCAAAGCAACCTGTGAAAATAGTGTCAGTTTCGACATCTCGCGTTACATTTTGCTCTGAAATAGAAGTCATTTACATCCATTTTCGTGGTACCTTCTTTCACCTCAATTACACCTGTCAGAACATTGTCAGCATAATCTTTGACGTTGCATTAAACGTCTTTGGAATCTTTTTTGTTAGATCTTTTGGCTCCATTGCAAGAGAAGTCTTCTTGTGGGGTGTCCTTCCAGTTGAATTACGCCTGTTGTAACACTTTCAGCATAATCCTTGACGTTGCAACAAACGTCTTTGTATCATTATGTGAAAATTTTCAAAATGATAATACACACTGACATCTCCGTATGGTGGACTTGACGTTATCGCAGATATCAATAATTGGCCTTTTTTTTTACCATTTACGTATGATGGTCAGCTTTTATTTCCTTCAGTACAGTCGTTTCCGCGTGTAGTTTGACACATGTAGTTAGCCATCACAGGTCGGTTGAGTGTGTGACCTTCCCGTATAAACTTGATCTGTGGTCATGCAAGAACGCTCGTATTTCGTTTAGTCGTGTAGATTTGGAAAATGAAGTGTTCAGTCTGTCAACTGTAAGGGAGAGCGAGAGGAAGGAAGCGGCCTTCAGGTGAGATCGGCAGGAGACGCGGCCGCACGAGGACGTTTGTTTTGCAGTGGTGACATTTTTGATGATATACCTTGGCGAAATGTTGATGTTTGCATACGTGTGCATTTGTTTGATTCATAACTGGTATTTATTTGATTGATTGATTCATTGATTTTGGATTTTTTTTTCCAGTTTTGTGGCTTTTTGCGTCTCAGCTTGTCCATACAGGCGCGCTCACACATGTAGGCCTACGTACTCACTCCCCCCTCCCCCCTCTCTCTCTCTCTCTCTATCTATCTATATATCTGTGTTTGCGTGTGTGTGTGTGTGTGTGTGTGTGTATGCGCGCGCGCGCGCGTGCGCGCGACTGCGTCTGTGTGTGAATACGCGGGTGGGGGGTGGGGAGAGGAAGGGAGGGAGAGATCGATGAGAGTGATAGAGGAGGGAAAGCTGTGAGAGATACTGATGTTTCTGTCGCATGTTCACACTTGTTTTCTCAGAGACAAAAAGCTGTCCATTTATGATGAATTAAGGTCTGAAGAGTATCTAGTTAACCCAGCGTTTTTTTTTTTGTTTTGTTTTTTGTTTTGTTTTTTTTTTTATTACGTTGTTTGCTTTTCAAGTAGTCGGATCGAGACGGAAAACGAATAAAATATTATACCGTAAAATGCTATCCACATGTAAAACGTTGTTATTTTAACAATAGCTTGTACTGAAAAAGAAAGTCATATGGAAACAAATCAGACAGAAATCATATGAAAATTCTCAGCCGTATTAAACTAGAACGATCGGCAACAGTTCAGGGTTTTAAAAAGAGATATAAAAGGAAAAAAAAGTGAAATATAACGTGTCCCTATGTCCTTTCATTTTCACCTTCCCAACACACACACACACACACACACACACACACACACACACACACACACACACACACACACACACACACACACGCACGCACGCACGCACACACACACACATTGTGTTTATGCGTTTGTTGGATAGACAGGCTCAGACAAAACCAGCGTTTGAGGCATGTTGTTTGATACACCTTTATCACAATCATCTACAGCGGCAGCGTTCGACGCCATCCTGGTTTGTCATGGTGTGTTGGTGGAAAAGATCAGACAGGCGGTGAGCCCGGGGTCTGCTTACGTGTCCATCGACCGTCGCTATGACGCATGGTGCCGAGGGTCTTCTTTCTGTCTTATGTTGAAGTCCGAAAACCAACGGCCGCCACGGTGTCTGCGTTAACCTGATCGAGCTCATGGCGTGGCTGGTACTGATGATGATGTCGGAGACGGAGAGGGGTGGAGGAGGTGAGGTTAGGGGGGGGGGGGGTGAGTTAAGTTGCTGTTTGTTTCATTGGACTGGGTCGTTCTAAGTTGGATTTATCTGCCGCGTTGCTGCAGGAGTGTTGACCAGGGAGCTCGTAGTTTGTGTGTCCAGAGCAGAATTTCAGGCTCCGATTTCCGATCAATAGACGGCGTTTCCAATGCCGAACCCCGTAA
>JADBJO010000663.1:520000-535000 GCA_016801955.1 Conus betulinus | reverse complement strand
AAAGAGACATGCAGAAACATAAAACGGCCAGGGTCCACAGTTCCAGAAGAAGACATAAACGTTTTAGATTCGTTGTTACATTAAAGGAGCTAGCAACGTCTACCAACGAATCACCAGTCACAAAAACAAAACAAACATTCCGTTCACAGAAAAAGTTATGGGGTCACAAATAACATTGATTTTTGCAACCGCCTCTGCGCACAGAATGTTACCATATACACTTCACCAATAATCACCCTCACTGCTTCTCGCCCCTACCACTCATCTCTCTCTTCCACCCACTCACCCTCCCTACTTCCCTTCCTCTATCTGTCTCTTCTTTCTTGTTGGTCTGTCTGCCTGTCTGTCTGTCTGTCTGTCTGTCTCTCTCTCTCTCTCTCTCTCTCTCTCTCTCTCTCTCTCTCTCTCTCTCTCTCTCTTGTAAACTCGTCTCGGAACTTCCTAATGCCTTCACTCGTTCGACGGCACAGCACAAACATCCCTCACATTCGTGTGGCCCCTCTGGGAGCTGGCTGCATGGAAGAGGTCATTTGTTTTCACTACAAAATGTGTTTTGAAATCATGAGAAAAAAATGACCATCTTGTTAGCCTTAAGTTGTCAACTAGGTTATTCACAAACAGAGACTTGTTTTCGAACTATAACGTAGCAAAGAGGCATAAAACCCACAAGTCTCTGCGTTGGGGGGGGGGGGGGGGGGGGGGATTAAAGACCAGATGTTTCCGTTTAAAGTCAGAGAAAAGATGCTTCATGACAAAACTGGTGTGCCTTACGAGTTTACTTGGACCACCGACCCCTTCGTAATCAGACTGTGAGTTCAAATCCCGGATCCCTTGACAACAAACCTTGCCGTTTTCGCTCTCCGTCCTAACGTGTTGTCGTTCTGGTGGTGTCAGTACAGCGTTAAATGGGTTCCCCCTCCCCCTCCTTTCCTTTCCTCTTCTCCTTCCCCATAGATGGTTATCCCACTGCGCTGTCACTGGAGATGGATGTGGACGTTAAAGCAGATTTAACAGAACCTGCTTCACACGGCCACAGCTGGTGTTTGGAACGACAGCACCGTAGCGAGGAGAGACTGGTGACGGGGATTGAATGCTAAAACAGCAAAACTGTTATGAAGGGAAGCGGATGTCAGGGGATGCACAGTGAATAATGTTCGATGTCTTAAACTCTCCAAAATCAAACGCTTCCTCGACCTGCATTCACGCAAGCTCTTTTTTCAGTCTCATATTCAATCATACATAGACTATGGATCTACTCTATGGGACTGTGCTAGCGCTAACACCCTCAAACCATTGTTAAGCCTACACAAGCGAGCACTCAAATTAGTCCTCCTAAAAGCAGTAGTCTTCTGGACTCGGACTATAAAAAGATTCAAGTTCTCCCCTTAAGTCTGAGATTAGAATACAACAAAGGGATCATAATGCACAAGATTGTGTCTGGGAAGGCACCCTCAACATTAGTTCACAGATTCTCAATAAATTCCTCAAGGACTCTACACAAACTACATGTCCCTGTTCCTAGAATTGACTTATTCAAATCCAGTTTAACATATTCAGGTTCCCGTCAATGGAACTCGCTCCCTGAATCAACCAAACAACAACGCCAATGCATATCAACCTTCAAACACCATTACTTCAACCATCTTATGTGCCAGTACTTGCATACTCCACCATAAATCCACCACCAACACCACCACACCCTCTTTTGCCTTATGTATGTACCTGACTATTACGAAGTGTTGTTTTTGTACTTGAAATGCACATGTATGTTATTTTGTTTAGTAAGAATGTCTTATGTGAGTACGAGCGCGCGCGCGCGCGTGTATGTGTGTGTGTGTGTGTGTGTGTGTGTGTGTGTGTGTGTGTGTGTGTGTGTGTGTGTGTGTGTGTGTGTGTGTGTGTGTGTTCTACTACCTCCTGCCCTCTTGTCATTCTATCGATATGCTTATATTCTTATGTGACTCTCTCTCTCTCTCTCTCTCTCTCTCTCTCTCTCTCTCTCTCTCTCTCTCTCTCTCTCACGGGTCGGCTGGAATAACTTGATTTATTATCCATATGGCATCCATCCTACCCGTGGCGACTGGGCTATCATTATGCATTCCCCCCCCCCCATTTGTGCTTTATGTCTTGTATCCCCTTTGGATTGTCTTGTATGCTTCAAAATTGTTTTTTTTTTTTTTTTTTTTTTTTTTTTTTTTTTGTGTCAGATTGTTCTAAAATGCTCTCTTATCGCACCCACTCTACTCTCTCTCTCTCTCTCTCTCTGCACCTTTACCCCACACTCCCTTCGCTCCTGCGTCTCTCTCTCTGTCTGTCTGTATGGCTGGCTCTGTCTCTCTCTCTCTCTCTCTCTCTCTCTCTCTCTCTCTCTCTCTCTCTCTCTCGCTCGCTCGCTCGCTCTCTATTTTTTTTTTTAAATTTAATCCCGTATTGTATTGTAGTTCTAGTCACTTTTTGCATGCTTCCTTTGTTACCTCATCTTATTTTATATATTGTTGACCCTACTCAGGGCGAGGACTGGATGTAAAAAAGCACATCAGTGCTATCCTATTATCCTCGTAAATAAAGAATTTTGTCTTGTCTTGACACGAACGCGGATTAACAAGGAGAGAGAGAGAGAGAGGAGGAGAGAGAGAGAGAGAGAGAGAGAGAGAGAGAGAGAGAGAGAGAGAGAGAGTCTACCACAAGCTCCCATCTGGAAAGGTTTTTTTTTTTTTTTTTTTTTTTTTTTTTTTTTTTTTTTTCTTTCAGTGGAGACTTAACTTAAAATCTTTAAACTGGAGTCAGCACCTCCTCAGCAGATTGTGTCTGTCACACCTGTGACAAAACACCCACAGTGACACGGAGTGCCATTGCACTGACGCATATTGTCTGTCACACCTGTGACAAAACACCCACAGTGACACAGAGTGCTATTGCACTGACGTGTGGTGTCTGTCACACCTGTGACAAAACACCCAGAGTGACACGGAGTGCCATTGCACTGACGTGTGGTGTGACAGACACACCTGTGACAAAACATCCAGAGTGACACGGAGTGCCATTGCACTGACGTTTTGTGTTGCTTTAGCGACAAACTGTGCCAGTGTCAACTTTTTTTTTTTTTACCGTAGTTGATCTGCGCATCCCCGTCATACACGTGGGAAACACCGTTTGGATGGTTTGTGATCCAGCCCTGTCTGTACGAAACGTGGGTCTACTACCTGGCCCAACGATTACGCTAAGAACTGACGGTAGGTTCACAATAAGACTTAGGTCAGGGAAAAGTTGAAGAAGGGGATGGGGGTGGTGTGAAAGATGTTTTGTCAAACTTCTGAAGACAGAAATGTGTTTATTAATGACTTCTGGGTACTCAGCAGTCAGCAGCCCCATAACTTTTCCCATTTTGTAACACCTTGTAACACCTCTCTCTCTCATTTCTCTCTCTCTCTCTCTCTCTCTCTCTCTCTCTCTCTCTCTCTCTCTCTCTCTCTCTCTCTCTCTCTGTCTCTCTCCTCCTCCTTCCTTTTTTTCTCCCTCTCTCTTCCCCATCCTTCCCTCCTTCCACCCTCTCTGTATCCGTTTTTGTCTCTATCCGCTCCCTCCCTCCTCCATTCCTTCCCCACTCTCTCTCCCTCCTTCCGTCCTCTCTGTCTCCGTTTTTGTCTCTTTCACCTTCCCTCCCCCTCTCTCCCCTTCCTTTTCTCCCTCTCTCTTCCCCTTCCTCCGTCCTGTCTGTCTGTCTGTCTGTCTCTCTGTCCTCTGTCCTGTCTCCTGTCTGTCTCTCTCTCTCTCTCTCTCTCTCTCTCTCTCTCTCTCTCTCTCTCTGTATTCGTTTTTGTGATTCTTCCTTCTCCCTCTCTCTGTCTCTTTCTCTGGGGAGGAGATGGGGGGATCAAACGTCCTAATTATGTACAGAACCTTGTCTGTTTACCGTGTTCTATTATATGGACAATTTCTGTGTATCATTTGATGATAAGAGAATGCCAACACACGTCTGGAGGTTTGTTGCTTTGGCATGTCTGATGAGAGCTGCGTCACTCTCGCTCTTCCATGCCGACATGCTCAATAAGTCGTAAAATGCATTTACAGAACAATGAACGCAACAACGGCATCAGCAAGACAACAACTCACGAAACAAAAATCACCATGGGCCATCATAGCCAAGAGAGAGGGACAAACTACGCGTATGTTTCAGAGCTAACAAAGTTTAAATTAATTTCCCATGTTTGTACTTGTCTGAGGGCGCCTGAATAAAACATGCATGTGGTGCGTGTGTATGCATACGAAAGTGTGTTGGAGAGGCAGAGTACATCGCGTACAATCTGACATAGAACAGTGATTGTTATTACCAAGGGCAAATATCACTCAGTCGCACTATCAACTTCCCAGTCGTCTTGACAAATGGAATTTTGGAATTAAGGTCAATTGTAAATAAGAAACGCTTTCTCCCATGTTTGAAAGAGGAGTGTATGACAAAATCTTCCGTTTCTGTAAGTTGGCTGCATCAAGTTTACAGTTCAAGGGAGTGCAAATGCTTTCGGAGTGTCAATAATACTGATTGTGTTCAAACCATTGTCTCTGTAGGGCCACCGCGAAGCAAACCTTTTGAATTTTTTTTTTCAAATCCTGTGTTTATGTTATCTTTGTCCAAGACAGAAATATGAAAATCACAGTGTTTATTTTATTCAAAATGTCAAAGAGGAGGAGGAGCGGGGGGGGAGGGGGAGCGGGGCAATAACGTCTTGCGTTGCGTAACCAACACTGATATTGGACATTTTAATGATTCAGTAGTGTAAAGGTTTACGTTTCTTTTTTGACCATTGTGATGTAACCCATTTTCATCTTGTCAATTCTGTTTGCCCCGTTTTCTTCAGTGCAAGAAGCTGTGACATTGCTAACAAAGTAAATTCCAGTAATTTTCAGTTGCAATTTCAAGATAAGATTCAATGTTATTTTAACTTTTTTTGGTCTTAAATTCCAGCCACGTGGTTTCGGTCTTGTTAACATCAGTTTTGAGGCCGGAGAACTGGAGATCAGTTTCAGTTAATTGAACATTTTCAACTATAAGACCCATTTTTATTTGGGAAAATAAAATCGGCATACATGGCAAGTTTTGATACACAGACAATATTTTTATTTTTGTTGTACAGTCTGGAAGTCCGAGTGTTTTTATCGTTGGCGATGAACGAATTTCAGGTACAAGAAGTTCTAAAGTCCTTATAAAAGCCATACGAGAGAACAGACATCTGCACCTTCGGCATTAAAGGATTCAGATACAACCAATGAAGTTTTTAATTTTTGCTTTAGATACATCTACTCATCCCCAAAGGAGTACCCGAATCCAAATGGTTGAAAATGTCTTGTTAATAAAATCATTGGATATTGAGACGGAGGTTCGGTTATCACTCTGGTTAATTAGTTTCATTAAGCTTTCTAATGGTATTGACTGCTAATGGAATACGTTCAATTATTTTGCGTTAAATTTTAAAGCTAGTTTCTTCTTCAACAGGTGAGTCTGTTATACAACGGTCGATAACCTTATTGCCAAGCGTTTGCCAATAATTCACAGTTAATGTTAGTTACAGAGATTGGTCGCCAATTATTGAAGCCGTCACATATTTTTTTTTGTTAACATGACACATAACGGGACGTCGTAGTCGTCTAAAGCTTTGCTGAATATATTGTTCTCGCTTGGTGGTAGTCGATTTCGTTACAGCTGCCACCTTGTATGTCGACTACTTTGAATTTAATACAGATTACAAGTCAAAGAGTTTTAACAGGCGTTGACGAGCTGTAGCTAGGTCGACGCTGACACAACAGTTGCTAAACGTGGCAAGAGGAACAGACAGTGCGTTTCACTGCCGGGTTCGAACCGTCGCGTGTGGACGCAAGGCTGAAACAGATCGTGTGAGTGTGGTCTTTAAAGCAGTGGGCCATTCACCTTAGACATCTCCCTGCTTCAGCACTTAACAATGCCAGCACAGTATGATCTTTCTGCAACAGGCGCCAGCCAGTTGGCTGTAAAGTGCGCCATTAACGGCTCTTAACTCCATATTAGCGCCAGGCTTTTCGTCTCTACCCGCTCACAGACCAGATAGGTCAATGGAATCGTCTGTTTCTATGGCTACCAGAAGAATGCCGTTTAACAGAAACGCTTGCTGATATAGATGTGACAGACCAGATGCGCGCTTGTGTCTGTTCAAATAATGGAGATGTGATGGGGCTTGAGGAGCACTATGGTAACGATGTATGCGATCGATCTCTGTGGAAACCTGGTAAACAAAGTTATTAAAGGGGTTTACTGCTGTTGGTAATTTTGTGCTGGGCAAAATACTATTTCCTCCTCTTTCTTTAAATACATGCCTACAGGTGTAATCATTTTGCTCTGTGTATTTAACACAATGGTCAATTAAAAGACTGATTTTCGAAAGTAGCTCTGTGTGTGTGTGTGTGTGTGTGTGTGTGTGTGTGTGTGTGTGTGTGTGTGTGTGTGTGTGTGCGTGCGTGCGTGTGCGTGTGTGAGAGAGAGAGAGAGAGAGAGACAAAAGAGAGAGATTTGCAGTAAGTGTGATACGTTTGTCTTTAGCATGCAAGTGGGGTAATGTGTATGCTTTTACTTAGAATTTCCGTTGATTGTTCGCGTTTAAAGATTCACAAGGGAAAGTATGGGACTGTATTATCATCCATTCTATCCATACTTTCTTAATGTTTTGCGCCAACATTTTCTTTTCTGTTGTTCTCGTTGGCCTTGCTTTTTAGTGCCTTTCTTATTGTTTTATTATTCTTTCATGTCATCAGTCGTTCTTCTATTTTCGTGGCACTTCCACGTTTGTTCTTGACAGTCATGCCATCTGTTTTTCTCTTGTTCCAATGTTTCATGTGCCAGATAGTCAGTTGGGATCTAGCGAATAGGTTTTGTTGTTTTGCTTGTTTTGTTTTGTTTTGTTTTGTTTTGTTTTTTGTTGTTTTTTGTTTGCTGTCCCGTCCTCTGTGCCACCTCGGTGGCAGTGCACTCATGCCGCTCATTCTGACACCCCGTCTACAGCCACAACCCGGCCCGGCCCACCGCAACCCGGCGCCGGCAATCCACAGGGAGCGGTCAATGTCAAGTCGTCAAGAAGCAACCCACCAGAGGAGACACTGCACTGCTGCCGAGTCACTTCGGTGGCGTCCAGTGGCGCATGTTCTGATCTAACGTACGCAGGACACCACCTACTAAGCCCCGTATTGAAGACATTAACTGCTTAGTCAAGGAGCCGGTGTGCGTGAGCTGTCCCTCTGGAGGGCCCACCACATCCGTCCAACGACAGCCCCCATGGACTCGCCGATACCGGTGACCACGACGGAATCCAACCAAGGCCACAAACGTGGAGAGGACACCAAAACTGAGGTCACCATGAGAGCAGGGTATAAAGGGCCACAGAATTTGATACTTTCTTTTGATGCTGATCGATGAGAATGAGGATGATGAAGATGATGCTACGGATTTTCATTCCGGTCTGAGACTGCATGACAGGGCTGACCTCTATGTTTCCTCTAAAAAATATATCCCGGCGTCAACTAGGCCCGAGAGATACAGACACCTGCAGTGTTGGTCAGGAAATTTGAGCAACACTCTCAGAGACGCATCCATTAAATGGATGAAACTCGACTGTGTGGTCCCAGTCTTCAGAACTGAGCCTTTAGCAAACTCAACTTCTGGTAGGAGCCGGTCGGAGAAAAAATCACACGACTCTGATGGGAATCGAACCCAGACTTCCCAGCCGGCAGTCCGCGTTCACTAACCTCTTCGCCACGGCGGCTGGCTTAAAGATGTCAATAATGTTATCATTGTTGTATATTTCAAATATCTGTAGACGGTTACATGTTATTAAATGCGTGGGTTATTTCCATGAAAGGACTGTTGATTTGAACTTCGGATAAGCCCTCAGAGGCCCTGTAAAGGGATGAAAGATGTATTGGCTGTGAGAGGCCCTGTAAATGGAGTGAAAGGGTTATAGGGGGTGAGAGGCCCTGTAAAAGGGTGAAAGGTTTATTGGCTGTGAGAGGTCCTGTAAAGGGGTGAAAGGTGTAATGGCTGTGAGAGGCCCTGTGGGGTGAAATGTGTGTTGGCTGTGAGAGGCCCTGTAAAGGGTGAAAGGTTAACTGGCTGTAAGGGTTGCCAACTGTCAAAGGTTCACTGAGGGCACGGCGTGATGGAAGTCGGCGCCAGTTTCTCTCCTTGTACCGCCTTAAACACCCCTGTACTGAATCGGGTGTCCATTTACTGCTGGGTGGGTAGAGAGGGTATCTAAACTACAAAAACTCCGACCCCTCAAGTGGTTCGAACTCACAATTAGCTACGTAGATATACAGTCCGACCATTCGACCAAGAGCCCCTCCTCCTTATGGAGAGAGAATCTTATGCACGAAACTGATGAATAAGAAATTGCTTCTCGACGCTGTCCTTATTAGTCTCATTGAACACATTTTAAAACAGGGTTCAGAGCTATCGTTCACTGTGGAGAACGGTCATACTTTAATAGAAGAACGTGTTCAGGAGTTTCTAGCAAAGCAAATGAAACCAACAGTGTCTTGGGTTCTCAGCACAGCTTGGTGGCAAATGGTACTGTCAGCCTTTTGTTTCGGTAATTTTGTGAGAGTTTTTTGTCTTTAAGGTGAAGAGGTTGGTGAAGAGTAAGAGCTAAAGGCTTTCATTGCTGTAACCCATCGCTTCCTCCCTTTCCGATTCCCCCATCCTCCACCCTAGTCCAGTCACCCCCATCCACCCTCTCTCTCTCATCAACGGCTTCAAACGTTTGTGGTTTGGTGTTCTCTGTGTTCTTGCCTATTTTTCTTTACTTTTCAGTTTCGGTGAATAGTTTCATCCAAGCCTAAGTGGTCGGCTGGGCTATGATGAAACTGAAAACGAAAAAAAAAAAAAAAAAAAGAAAGAAATGCAAATGAAAATGGAGCTCATGCGCACTGATCCACAGCATGGGAGATTCTGTAAGAAGTCAGCTTGACACATCACTTCCACCCTTCATGGTTTCGCAGAGAATTCTTGTGTCGTTTTGTTTTTTATTGGCCAGTCTTCCCGAGCAGGGTGAAGGGCAGGGGGAGACAATAAAGGACGATGGAGTTAGTGACAGAGGAGGATGCTTACGGCTTTGGAACTCGCGTTACTCTGTCTTGTCTCTTCGTGCGATTTCCTCCCTCCCTCTTTCTGCCTTTGTGTGCCCCGAATCATCCGTTTCCCCTGAAGCCCGCCTTGCACATTTCCCTCCTTGAAATGCTCTGGTCTTTGGTTCCGTTTACGACTGACTGCCCGTGTTAGGGTTGGCATTTAGTTGGCCGATGACTTGATGAGACAGACGCTTTAGACAGCACGGACCTCTTTGCCTGTTTGGGCTGGTGTGAACCCCACTTACCGCCCGGGGGGGAATTCTTTGATGTTGGAGCCGTGTGAAGTCTGCGTCCCTTCGGTAGACGCTGTTTTCTTGAACTTTAGCACTTCTCACAGTGACAGTGTTCGGTGAAATCAGTGATGCATTGCCAGACGCAAGTACGCTAACACACGTACACACGCGCGCGCACTTTTAAACTGAGCCTTTAAACTCTTATTTACCCTTTTGATTGATATACGAAGCACGTACTTTTTCGTTTGGGAGTATATATATGCATTTGGATGCGGACATGCGTCAATCAGTTTGTACTCACTT
This sequence comes from Conus betulinus, assembly GCA_016801955.1. Classification (NCBI taxonomy): domain Eukaryota; kingdom Metazoa; phylum Mollusca; class Gastropoda; order Neogastropoda; family Conidae; genus Conus; species Conus betulinus. Next base: position 525,317 of record JADBJO010000663.1, on the reverse strand, counting down.
TTGGCCGATAGGTGGGGAATGGCTGGCAGAGGAGGGGAGAGAGGGGGATGAGAACCCGGTATAACACGCCAGAATCGCTCATAGCGGGAAGAACCGTCATGGTCAACATGGCGGTCAACGGCTCACGCTTTGAGAACTACCAAAGTGTCTGTGGCGTATGCCGTTAACGCGACTGTTTTTCCATGCTCCGTTCATCCACCCCGCTCAGGTCGCTCTTTCTTCGAGCCACAAACGCTGCTCGTTCCCGCTTAAAACACTCACAGAAACTGAAGTGGGGGTGTTCTTCTGCAAGGTGGAGAGATCACTTTGGAATAGCGTCCCTTGCGGTTTTTCCCTACGAAAGCAAACGGAATCCCCACCCCCACTCCTCACCCCCACTCTCCCCCAAAAAGTGTGTTTAAAAAATGATGTACAGACGTTTCTTAAAGTTAAAATTAATCTGTCCAAATTCTTTCGGAAGTCAAAACAAAGTCAGTGGAAGAGTTGGTTGGAAAAGAGAGAGGTAGTGTAGTTTGCTTGGTAGCTGATTAAATATGTTGGCTGAAATTCTTAAACGCATTAAGTTTTTGTTTACGGCGTACGCAGAACACACTACCCGGTGCGTTCAAAGCGTACACTGTAAACACTAGGGGAGTGTTTTGGCCCGGTAGTATTCGTAGCATATTACAGGTGTAAGCGGTGAGATGTTTTTATACGGTGCTAGCGTTTGATTGCGGCTTGCGTTTTCCATGTTGCTGTTCGCTTTAGCTTACTTATTCTGTAGTTTAACATATATAATTGTTAATTGAAAGCGCTGGGGTATCAATATAATCAAGCCATAAATGTCCTTATACCACTGCTACTATCACTATCACTATCACTACTACTGCTACTACTACTACTACTACTACTACTACTACTACTACTCATAATAATAAAGACAATATTACTACCACCACTATTTATATTACTACCACTACTACCACTACCACCACCACCACCACTACTACTACTAATTACTACTACTATATTTTTTCCACTACTGCTACTATGGCGACTGATACTACTACTACTACTACTACTACTACTACTACTACTGCTGCTACTACTATTCATGATGATAACAATAATAATTATAATAGTAATAGTGGTAGTTGCAGTTGTAACGCTCATCGGACAAGTCCTGGACAGTTTAAAAGCTACACACAGTTAAAAAGAAGACAACCAGTCGACCCCCATTTCGTTTTCTAGCCTTGAAGTTGTTTGCTCCCCAGCATAATTTCCGAATCGTCACCTGACACAAAAATACCAGACGGAACTTGTGAATCCACAGAATAAGGCATATGTGGAAGAAGACTTTTTTTTTTGCTTAAAGTAAGGGGTCTGATAGCACCAGTCCTCAGTAGCTGTCACGTCCTTCTCTGGAGTCCTGTCAGCAGCTGTGGTCAAGGAGTATTGTTTGTCTGGGTGTGTTTTCAGGAGCAGCTGAAGCCACAGGCGAGCGAGGAGAAGAAGGAGGAGGAGGTGACCATGCCTGCCCCCACCAAGCCCATCAACCGTCGGGGTGGTGTCAGCGCTGAGGTTTACAACGAGGAGGACGCCGCCCACTACGTGAAAAAGGTCAGCCCGAAACTGTCACTGACGAGAGAGAGAGAGAGAGAGAGAGAGAGAGAGAGAGAGAGAGAACTCAAAAAACTTTTTTCAATCAAGGCGATAGACAGACAATAAGAAAGTTTGTTTTGCATGTCTTGCCAAATCTACATAAAGAAATGGATTATAAAGAAATGCTTAGGCCTCCAGTCCCCCCCCCCCCCCCCCCCCCCCCCCCTCCCCCCTCGGTGTCCAGCTCCCTCCCCACCCCACCACACCCTTCTCCAACTCCCTTGTCTCCGTGATAAACTGAAAGTTGCAAATTTCGAACGATTAATAAGTAGACAGACCGTAATGTATTCATAACGTCTGGTCTGAAGGAAAGGTTCCTTACTTAATGTTGGAACGGATCGTTTCACTCACTACAGAGTCGGTGGCCGTTCTCATGGTTGTGTTACATTTTTATTCCACCTAACTTTCTCCAGGTTCGTCTTCGCGCTCTTGCTAGGCCCGTTTCAGTTGCACTAAAATGCATGAAATTCAACACCAGATCTAATGTAGTAAGAAAAAGAAAATTCATCAACGAGTTTGTTCGTTCACAGCAGTTCTGTTGTAAACTTTCCGTGGATTCTGTTTCAACACTTTGTAACAGCAGCAGGGCAGAGAGAATGGCAAGTTGAGCTGCACGAACTGATAATGCCCTGTGTAGAAGATGCTATTATTTGTAAAAAAAATTTTTAAAAAAAAAAAAAAAATTTTTTTAAATAGGGTGGAACAGTTCTGGAAACACTAAGTTCTGAATTCGGCAACGAAGAATACGAACATTGAGAACCATTAATTATGACTTGTGGATTTTTTTAACTGTAGGAAATTTACGTTAGAGACTGAAAACTAATGTTTTAACACGCAAATATGTAATGACGGTCGGTGCCTCTGAGGAGAGAGGATCTTAACACATAAAGTTTTGTTGCAATGCCCGATTATGGAAAAGCATTTAACTGATTAATCGTCAAACAGTACAAAACAGTATCAATTTTGAAAAATGAGAAGTCATTATAGCTGATCAATTTGTATTAAGCGAAATTCATTCTTGAGAATCGAGTGTGGACAATACTGCAGTCTGTTGCAAAAATGATTGGATACAGTGTTGGAAGAAGATACTGACGGCTTTTGAAGATTTTATGCAACAGATCGATTTCATTTTCTGAGTCGTTTTAATGCCAAAGAGTTACAGATCCGTCTAAAACATTGTATGTGAAAATATTACAAAAGACGGGGAGGAAAGCAGGCGGTTAGATTGTGGCGATTCTGCGTCACTGGATGGTGCGAAACAGCTCGTTATAACGGTTACCACGAGGACAGAGTCCATGAGCACTTTCTTCAGTCAGCTTGCTTTATGCCTTTTACAAACAAAACTGGCAAAGAAAAACAATATAGCGATTTGAAATGACGCCCATTAAAGTTCTTGACTGTTTAGACTTTTAGATCACACGGTTTATTCTTTGGCAAACAGGGAGCCAGTGCAGAACCGTTCAGTGCAGTCGATTTGTCCCATGCCCAAGACTTTTGTTCACATCCGCTTTGAATGAAGTTTGTGTCTGTTGTTGGTCTTGGGGATTGCTGTGGTGTTGTCATAGATATTGCAGTGTCTCAGTTAAGCGTTTTCTGAGCAAGTTTTTTGTAAAGTATATCTTTTGGCGCCTCTCTCTCTCTCTCTCTCTCTCTCTCTCTCTCTCTCTCTCTCTCTCTCTCTCTCTCTCTCTCTCTCTCTCTCTCTCTCCCCTCATCAGTCAGTGTCCCATACTGTTTCCCGCTTTCCTGCCCAGTATCTCTGACATCTTTCTCTCGCCCGTGTTCCTGTTCAGTCCACACACGGCACAGCAGTCAGACCTGTAGTCATCATGTCGTCTGTTACCCTGCAACCGGGTTTTATCTCAACTGACAGCACATATTATACCACACTGGGAAGCACACAAAGAAGGGCAGGTGAGGAAGAAACTGTTTGTCAGACCTGTTAAAGAAATCCTGGTGTGGCGGTTGTGTCCGAGCACCGATTCAGCACACACTGGACACGTAAGCGGAAGTGTGATACTGTCGGCTCCATATTGTTTCTGAGGGTACCGGTCGCACGGTTTGGGAGAGCGATTAGTTGGTATTGATCGGTTGGTGTCTGTTGAGCATAAAGAAGTGAAGAGCACGTGGAGACAGTGACTAATTGTCGGTCATAATGGTTCTAATGAAGTGGAAGGCAAATGGTTACGGATTACATTGTCACTTGTGCTGGTTTCAGTAAAGAAGGCACACGGAGACATGGTAACTAATTGTTGGGTCTAACAAAGTGCGAGGCAGACGGACGCAAAGGGACTAATTTCGTTGCTTCAGAAGATGAAGGCACACAGAGGGTTGGTTGTTATCCACGTTGGTTCTAAAGAAGTGGAAGGCACACACAAAAAGTGAACATTGATCGTTCATGTTGGGTCTAAAGATCTGGAAGCAACGGAAGAACTGAACGACCAACTGTATCCATTTTGGTTCTAAAGAAGTGCAAGGCACACGGACGCAAAGTAACAGACTGCTCACCGGTTCTGGTTCTAAAAGAAGAGAGATAGACACAGAGACAAAATCGGTATTCATGGAGGATCTTGGAAGTGGAATTGGCCCGTAGGCTAATTTTGTAGTCATGGTTTGATCGAAGCCGAAGGTAGTTCTTTTGTTGGTGATGATGGCTGTACTTCACTGTACTGGAGGGATTTTGAATAAAACACGTGTTCTTAAAGTGCTCTCTCTCTCTCTCTCTCTCTCTCTCTCTCTCTCTCTCTCTCTCTCTCTCTTTCGCCAGCAGTAGCCATGCAGTTGTAAGGTGTGTTGTTTTTCATATCTGTGGGTTGATGTATGTTGGACATACAGGCGAGAGTAGCAAACAGGAAAAAGCGGCAGCAAAAAACGCATCTCCGTGTGGTCTTCGCAGGCAGATGTGCTGATTATAGCAAAAGTGGATGACAGCCTAGTTAGCTCGTGTGTGTGTGTGTGTGTGTGTGTGTGTGTGTGTGTGTGTGTGTGTGTGTGTGTGTGTGTGTGTGTGTGTGTGTGTGTGTGTGTGTGTGTGTAGGGGAGTGAGGAGGGGAGGAGGGGGCATATATGTGTGGAGAAGAGGGGGGTCCTTAGCACCATGCATCCTATGAAACACGTTGCTTCATTCGTTGCTACATGCTTTTATCTAAGCGGACTCTCTCTCTCTCTCTCTCTTTCTCTCTCTCTCTCTCTCTTCTCTCTCTCTCTCTCTCTCTCTCTCTCTCTGCTTATATACATATATGTATATGTATATATATATATATATATATATATATATATATATATATATATATGTGTGTGTGTGTGTGTGTGTGTGTGTGTGTGTGTGTGTGTGTGTGTGTGTGTCTTTCCCGTCTTCTTTCTTTGTTTTTCTCTCCTCCCTTATTTTTATCCCTACAAAGGATTGAGTGTTTTCTGCGCGTTTATTGCTTTTGCTTGTTTTCTTTTCTTTTTCCGCAGTAATGCCACCAACACCACGCTAACGCTTCCAACCTTATTGTCATTAAACTTTGTAGAAAGATTGAGTGTAGCCCCAAGACGAATCCACGAATTCTGGTGCCCATCTGTGGTACAGATCCGATGGATGTTCCACTGACATTGTACACTGTGGAGATATTGCATACAGATATATCGCTTTCCAGTAAACGAGATACTTTGATGGAGTGTTGAATGTTTC
>JADBJO010000663.1:507500-515000 GCA_016801955.1 Conus betulinus | reverse complement strand
TGGTGGGCTGATGGCGAGGCTAGAGATGGCGGATGGAGGAGGAGGGGGGAGGGGGGGGGGGGGGGGGGCTGGGTGGCAGCAAGACAGAAACAAACAAGAGATCAAGTTTTGAAGGACAAATCGAAGTGAGATCAATGAGGGCAGAAACTGATCTGTTTGTCATCTTGATCACCTTCCCCTCACCCACCTCCCCTCACCCACCTCCCTTCTCCCTCGTCATCAGGTGGAGATTGGATGGGCCTGGGGGGGAGGGGGGGGGGGGTGGTGATCTGTTGAAATTGAGTTCAAGCCATGGTAGAAATCTTCTTTTAGCGATAATGTTTATTTTCTATGGCGCATATTCCATAAAAATGCCGAACAGCGCTTTAGCTTTACATTAAACAAAAAAAGAGCAAACGGTAAAAAACAGGAGTTATAAAAGTCATGCACATCGAAAAAAAACACAAAGCCTCGAGACATCGAATACTGACTTGCACAAATCAAATAATATATAAACATGCTCCTTAATGCTAGTTCACATCAGTTTCGGTCAGAGACCTATACTGTATGTATGCATGTGTGTGTGAGCATTCTGCATGCATATGTGTGCGCGCATGGGAGTGTGCGTGGAGGTGTGCGTTCACGTGCATGTGCGTGTATGCGTACATTTGTGTGTATTTGTACATAATAACCTTTACAAATATCACAATTATTCATATCATTAACATTAATGAGTAAATATTATAATGACAATTAAAACACACCACACACAGATTCATTTTTTTTTTTTTTTGCTAAGGAAACTTATCACAGAACATTATTATATATAAATCACTCTACTAAGATCCTTGAATAACGCATTGTGTATCAATACTAAAACAAAATCACATTGCATTCACGATTAACACATTGTATAACAACAATAACAATAATTCAAAAACAAATCACAAGAAATTTCAAAAAAAAGTCTCTCTGTCATTCTTAGATCTTCTACAAACCACTCCTCACATTTACACTTACACACACACACACACACACACACACACACACACACACACACACACACACACACACACGCGCGCGCGCACGCATAAAATACACACATGCACGCACGCACACACACACACACACACACACACACACACACACACACACACACACACACACACACACACACACACACACCTTCACATTACTGTTCTAGAAAGATAGAGACAGGAGAATAAATCTAATTAAGAAGGACTTACATTTCAGTTTCTCAGGATAGATAAGTTTGAAACAGGTTTCAGATGCCGTTGAAAGTTGAGAAGCAGTTTGTTGTCTAAGAGACAGGGGTAGAGAGTTCCATACATTTGGGCAAAGACAGAGAAGGACTTTTTACCAAAGGTATCAAGAGAGAAGCGAGTAAAAGTCAGCAGTGAGATATCAGAAGAACAGAGTGTTCGAGAACGTTTGTATATCTGCAGGAGATTGGAAAGATAAGATGGCATGTTCTTATGATAGATACACTGGAAGCAGAGAGAGGTAACTTTATATTGAATTTTAGCCTTTACAGGAAACCAGTGAAGAGTGTTCTGAGAAGAGATTTTGCGCTCTCACGTCTGGGCTTATGGAGAGCAAGGCGAGCGCATGATTCTGTATGTATTGAAGTTTATTTAGTTGATTGTCGGGGAGACCAGCAAGTAGAGAGTTACAGTAGTGTAGTCTGGAGAGTATGAAAGAGACAGCAAGTTTGTTGGCAATATGGTTTGATAGAAAGGAGCGGATCTTACCTATTCTGTGTAACTGAAAGTACAGAGTACAGCATAGTTGTTTGACGTGTGCTTCCATAGACAAGGTTTCGCGTGGGTAAAAAACAAGATTCCTGACAGTTTGTGAGATGGATGCATCACAACCAGCGATAGACATAGCAGTATGAGTAACCAGGTTGATCTTTGAATCAGTGTCAGTAACAATGAGCTCAGTTTTTATCATCATTCATTTTCAACTTGTCACTCGTCCACTTTGAAAAATTCTCTACACAATCTCACAGACTGCACTCAACTTGAGTCAAAATCTGATGGAGTAGAGGAGTTATGCAGCTGCGAGTCATCTGCAAAAAATGGTAAGTGGCCTGACTGATGAATAACAGTGCTGAGAAGTTGTGTACATACTAAACAGGACATGTCCCATGGCAGAACCTTGTGGCACACCACATTTCAGCATTGATGGAGCTGATTCGTGGCCAATAACAACAGGTTGGGTACGGCTAGTTGAATAGGAGTTGAACCAGTCCAGAACCGTTCCAGAGCAGCCAAAAGTGGCACGCAGCCACGTTGTTAGGATGCTGTGGTCTGTGGTGTCAAAAGCTGACAAGTCAAGCACTGACAAGATAGACACACGCCCATTGTCTGAGGCCTGAAGGAGGTCGTTGACCACGCGCAGTAAAGCTGTTTCTGTGCGATGACGATTACGGTAGGCTGACTGGGACATCTCAAGCAGTTATGAGATTCAAACGCTGTAGAAGCTGTTGTAGTACGATACGTTCCAGTACCTTTGACAGGTATGGTAGATTGGAGACTGGACGATAGTTCTTCAAGCAGTTTGGGTCTAGGCTTGCCTTCTCTAGGAGGGGTATCACAAGAGCATGCTTTAAGCACTCAGGCACAACACTAGATGATAAGGACTTGTTCATGATATCAGTGACAATGCGCATAATTTCGTCTAAACAACCAAAACGGGATTGAGGCAGGAATAAGGTCGAGGTCACAGGACTTCTTTGGCATTTTCTTTAGTATCTCTTTTACGCAGGTCTCAAATACAGGCTCAGATCTTTCATTTCAAACAGTGTACCAGAGAAGAAAACAGCATCAGTGGGGCATGGTGTGTCAACGTCAAAGCTGCTTCTGATCTGTTCAATCTTGCCAACAAAAAAAACTCATTGAATTTATTGGGAAGAGGCTCTGGGGTATGTTAGAAGGAAGCACAGTGTCTCCTGCTTTGCCCAACGGCTGATCGCTGAGGCGGAAGAGTTCTCTGGATCTGTCAGCGCCTGCTATCCTACCACATAATAATTTTTCTTTGCTTCATGTATCATGTTTGTAACTATGTTACGCTGCTCTGCATATATTTCTCTGTGAATAGTCAGACCAGACTCGCGCCATGCACGCTCAGCAGTGCGCCGTAGCACTTTAGCATGAACGACATCTAGAGTCATCCAAGGGGCGGATGTACGGTTTGATACTGTACGTACAGTGAGAGGGGCATGTTGGTCAAGCAGCTATCACAAGCAAGTGTAATAGGTACATATGAAATCAGATGAATTGGACTGATAGATTGATTCAAGCACTGTATGAGCATCAGTCCTGAAAACATGTATGTAAGTGGCCTTGAGATTGCGTGAAGCAATTTTCTTTGTTGCCATACCAGGCTTTCTAAGACAGAGTTCAAAAGAAAGAAAGAACAAAATGTCTGATAATAGCATGTCTCGAACAGATAATCAAACACATCAGAAACACGGTTGGTGATTAACTAGTCTAAAGTATGACCTTTTCGTTGAGTAGATACATTCACCATTGTTGCAGACCAAGAGTTTCGAGAACAGCGCTTCAAGCCACAATGCAAGGATCAGTTGGATTGTCAAAATGGACATTGATGTCACCAACAATAAACAATTCTTTGTACATGTTGTATGATTCGTGCAGATCAGGGAACTGGTCTAAGAACATTGATTTCTTGAGTTTGTTTTTTTTTTTCTACTCGGAGAGGGACGGTACACACAAAGTAACATAAAGGCCTGACCACACCTCAAAAGCTGTAAAAGTAAAGTCTTTAGTTGGAAAGAAAAAATGTTTTTTAAGACTGTGTCTGTATAACATTGCGATACTACCTCCAGTACTGACCTGCCGTGGAAAAGACATCAAGGTGAAGCCTGGCGGCGTCACTGCCGCGATGTCAGCCTCATCCCCCTGTGGCCGGAGCCATGTTTCAGTCATAAAAACCACATCATAGTTGCCCTGGATTATGTGGTCACAAACATCATGAGTCTTGTTTCGAAGGCACTGAGTGTTAAGGGTCACTATATTGAACCGTTTTGAACGTTCTTGATTTAAACCATTACTGTCAATTTCGATCGGGTTCAATTCTAAGTGTGTACGATCGTCATGGTTTACCTGTACCGTGTCCCCATCACCTGAAGGATAGTGCTGATAGGAAGCGCGTGCGTTGAGGGCAGGCCCACTGCTGACGATCACTTCAATCCGCCTCTGCTTTCTCCTCCACCCCTCGCCGATATCAGCGCCGCGATCGTTTGAAATGCGCGCGGTCTACCCCTATACCTAAATCTTCCAAACAAGTGGCAAGGGGCAAAAAAATGGAGAACACTGGCTGACAACAGCTGGTCGCAGGTATAGCGTTTGGATGGAACATCGACACACTGAAAACACTGTCCCTCTCGCACTGTTGAACACAGGCTTAAACATGGCACAGTTGAACACAGGTTTAACATGGTACAGTTGAACACAGGCTTAAAACATGGCACAGTTGAACACAGGCTTAAACATGGCACAGTTGAACACAGGCTTAACAGGGCACAGTTGAACACGGGCTAAAACATGGCACAGTTGAACACAGGCTTAAAACATGGCACAGTTGAACACAGGCTTAAACATAGCTGCATGAGTGGGAGATTCAAAAGTTCCGTGAGTACAAAGACAAAAACAGCTGTATGAAGGAAAAGGGGGCACGGAATTCGACAAAAGACATACCATAAAACAGACCACTGCATGATGAAAACGATAATGTGAATAAAACTTTGATATTGAGAGACACAGCCAAAGGTTAAACAAAAATAGTGAGGAGTCAGAACGACAACCTGCCAGGCGAAGGGACGTAACTCTATCACAGTCATCGATCGATTTCTATCACAGTCATCGATCAAAACATGGAATGGATGGCGAGTGACGATATAACGTTCAGAAACAAACGGTGTTCATGCTATGATAAAAGTCTTCCTTTCCTAACGCAGTCATCGATCAAAACGTGGAGAAGGAGATCGGGTGGGGGATGATGTTTGGAAATCAACGGTTTTCAAGATACGGCAAATGTTTCTTTTTTCTAACTCAGTCACCAGTAATGGTCCACATACGCAGCCATGTTTAGCCTTGTTCAATAAAGCCAGCAGCGTTCCGCGATATTTGCCCTGTGTTAAATGAAACTGATTCTGCCTTTAGTTTAAATCTGTGCAAATCTGTTTGGTTAATGACTTATGTGGCAGATAGACTGTCTCTTCATAACTGTGACCTGTATTTTATATATGTGTGTGTCGTGAACACAATGGATTGCTCTTCACTATTGGTTTGTATACGATGAATATTGGAAACGTCTCTGCTACGCATTTTTGTGTGTAGTGAACGTAATGGAATATTTCTTTACGTCTGTTTGTAGGTGAATAGATGGAATGCTATTCTACACAGGTTTAGTTGTAGGGCAGTAGATGCAATGGAATGCTCCAATCTTTTAGAAGATTTGTATGTAGTTAGCGTGACGCAGTGCTCTTCTACAGAGCTTTTTATGTAGTTAGTGTGACGGGATTTCTACAGAGTTTTTAATGTAGTTGGTATAACGGAATGCGCTTCTACAGAGCTTTCTATGTAGTTAATGTGACGGAATGCTCTTCTACAGAGCTTTTTATGCAGTTAGTGTGACGGAATGCGCTTCTACAGATCTTTTTATGTAGTTAGCGTGACGGAATACGCTTCTACACAGGCTGGAATTTAGTGTGTGAAATGGAATGCTCCTCTACGTAGGTGTGTAAGTAGTGTGGATAACGGAATGGTCTTCAACACAGGTTTGTGTGTAATGAATGTAAGGGAACACTTTCCTATACAGGCTTGAATGTCATGATTGTAATGGACTGCTCTTCTACACAGGTGTGCGTATGAAGTGTGTGACGGAATGCTTCTGCATGGGTGTGTATGAAGTGTGCATTCTGCAATGCTCCTTACACAGGTGTGTATATGTCATATGTACTTGAATGCTCTTCTACACAGGTAAAGAAGTGGTTTGTGGACATTGAGCGAAGTGGAATTCTCTCGAAGACAGTAAGCAGTGGGTGTAAAAGAATACTCTTCTAAACGCGTGTGTGGGTAGTGAGAGCTAAGGAACGGTTTTACAGACAGGGCTGTACGCACCAAGTATTACGAATTGCTCTTCTTGACGAGTTTGTCAGTACTGAGAGTAAGGGACGGGTTTCTCAGCAGTGAATGCAACTGAGCTCTTTATCAGACAGGTTTATTTCGAGTGAATGTCTTAGAATGCTCATGTAGACAGGATGGTGTTTGATCTTGAGACGGAATGCTGTTCTGGTCAGGTCAGTGGTTAGTGAAGTTGTTCCAATAGTTGACGAGAGCCTCCTGCACTCAGACCCATCTGTGTGAAACCTGTTGACTGCCACACTTTCAGTTTGTTTCATCAAGGAGGCGACACTGCGTGCGGACTAGTCCATATACGCTACACCACATCCGCTAAGTTTCGAGACCACGCTACGCATGATTTGAAGCTGATGGATCAATAAATTAACAACTAAGATGAGACAATTGAAGAAGAGGGTCTCGTGGCTACGACTTAGCGGATGTCTGACCTACGCATTAGCCCAACGCGCTGGTCAGACCTTGAATACCTACCTATCATTTGTGTGTGTGTGTGTGTGTGTGTGTGTGTGTGTGTGTGTGTGTGTGTGTGTGTGTGTGTATGGTGGATGTACACGCGTGTGTATGATGTGTGGGCATAGGCCCATGTGTGTGCGTTGGGCGCATGTGTGTGTGAATGTGTGTGTGTGTGCGCACGCAGGCATGTCTGTGCGTGTGTGTGTGTGTGTGTGTGTGTGTGTGTGTGTGTGTGTGTGTGTGTGTGTGTGCACGTGTGCAGAAGTGCGTGTACATCTGTGTGTGTGTGTGTGTGTGTGTGTGTGTGTGTGTGTGTGTGTGTGTGTGTGTGTGTGTGTGTGTGTGTAATTTGTGGCTTTTGTGTGCGCACACAGTATCTGCATAATAGCTATATGTGTAGATATCTGTGTGTATGTGTGTGTCTTTGTATGTGGGCGTGTGCGCATGTGCGTGTGTGTGTGCATTTGTGGGCTTATATGTATGCGTGTGTGTGCGTGCATGTGTCGGTGTGGACGTGCACATGCACACATGTATATATGTGTGTGGGTAAGAGTAAGCGAACGTACGCACACACGTTCATATGTGTGTGAGAGTGCGCGCGCGCGCGCGCGCGTGTGTGTGTGTGTGTGTGTGTGTGTGTGTGTTGTTACTTCGTGCGTGAATGTTCAGAAAATGACTTGGGAACAAGAACAAGACAATCGATTACAACATACAAGTGCACGCGCACTCTCGCGTGCACACACACACGCATACAAATAACAATAAGAACAACTCTTCTCGCTCAAACACACACACACACACACACACACACACACACACACACACACACACACACACACACACACACACACACTCACACACACACAGAAGCAGCCGA
>JADBJO010000663.1:497500-502500 GCA_016801955.1 Conus betulinus | reverse complement strand
GTCCGTCTGTCAGTTCGGGCTTGAAATAATGTGAGGATATGAGTTGAAAGACGTATGATAAGTCAGATGACCTGACTGACCTGGCCGAAAATGCCACACAAAAACACTTGCCAAGCACCCACCCTGTTAAGAACTTGGGAGTGAAAGTCCACAGCCATGTCAAATACCGGTGTCAGTGGGAAGGGCACACAAACCAAACACTCTTTCAGACCGGTCCAGACTTCAAGGGTTCTTTGCATCTAGCCTGAAACCAAAGAGGGAAAAGAGTTTCGTGCGGGTTACATACCAGTCACACCTGTCGAGCACATTCTCACCGTGGAAGTCGACTTGGTCTTGAGGCCCCCGACTGTCCAGGAGTCTGCAAACCAGGGTTCCGAATCCTCTCTGTTCTCGACGACTTTGCAGTCTGTGCGGTCGGAGCTACCAGTGCTAACGTAGGCTGCATCATCTACCCCAGCTTTGCGTGGAGATGATCCAACAGTGGGACGAGCAAACCGATTTTATTCTTTCAGCTACCGAAACTCAGAGTGTCTGCTTCCACAACATTGCTGACTTTGGAATTTGTCAGGATAAATCCACCTTTCCAACTGTGAAGAAAGCAAATTTCGATCAGAAACTGACTTTCAGAAGTCACGTTTATCATTTGAAAACTTCTTTTCCAAAAGCAGTAAACATTCTCCGAGACGTGGGATACACGGATTAGAATGCCGACAGGAAAACCTTTCTCCATCCATCTTTCCAGGGCTCTGCTGCGCTCCAAACAGTACTGTGGCTGTATTGTCTATCTGACTTCTTTACCTCAAAACTCTGGATCCATTCACCATAGCAGGCTTTGACTCTCTGTAGAGGTGTTGTGCGCCACCCCTTTTCACAGTCTCTATTTACAGAGGCTGGGAGCCATCCCTTTCCAGCTGTGCTGAATCCCTAAGCCCTGTTTATGGCTGTGTTTATCAACCAAAATTCCACACACACAAAATTTGTTAAAAAAAAAAAAAAAAAAAAAAAAGAGAGATTCGGTTTCACTCTTAGGAATACGTATTCTGCCCCATTTGAACAATGCGGACATTGACACTGGAGTAGTGTGTGATTTGTCCAGATTTCCTGGCAATCCACTGGGGACTTTCCACATTCCGGAGAGCGACGTTGATGTGGCCTTTATCGCAAAAACGCCACAGCTCTCTGACGTAGAAGATTTTTGTTTTTTGTTCTTTTTTTTGGCTGAAGTTTGTTTGAAATTTCAGTCCTTTCAAAGAAAAATTACTGATAATTCCAATTCTGAAGAAGGGGTTGCTGCTGCTGCTTATTGCTGAACCACTCTCTCTGATAAATCTTCAAAACACATTCCTTCAAACAGCGCCATATACACCGCTGAACTCATAGCACTAGTCTTGTACTTAAAATGGCCTCTGAAATGAAACATAAAGATCGCTCATTCTCGTTTAGTCCCTGTCTGCGTTGAATGCCATTGCTGGCTACATATCAAGCACATTCAGCTCCTGATGTTTTTTTTAGCTGTCTAACCTCTTTAAGCTGATGGTTACAACATAGTTTTTGTTTATGTCCTGGTCATGTCAGCATTTGAGACAATGAACTGGCTGATCAACCTGCTAGCAATGCCACAAATAAAAAATCGTGCTGAGTTTCTATCAGTCACACTGATTTGAAACCATGAGCTCAGACTTTGGCCAGAGACCTCTGGTAAGAGGACTAGAACATGCAAACGGATCACAAACTCTCAGGTCCGTCCAAACTTTAAAGAGGTTGTACCGTTTGCCACCAGCGCCGTGAAGAAGAAACAGTATTGTGTGTTTTTACACACAGGACACTCTGTCGAACCTTCAAAATGTAAAGAAGGTCCACGGTGCATTTACTGTGATGCACCACTCGGTATAAAAAACATTATCAGAGACTGTTGGGAGTTAATAATGTAAGACATAAGCATTTCAAAGCAGACTCATCAAATTCTTCTTCCGATATATTCTATCTGATGTAATTTTTCAGCTGCTTAAAGACATAAACATATTTATCTGAGCTTAGATTTTATGGAAGAAATACTATTACACATTTTTTGCGTGTTTTTAAAATCTGTTCCCATTGCTTGTGGACTTTCTGTAAAGGAAGCTGTCTTTGACAATGACAGCCCTGATATGGCCCCTAAACATACAATGAACGCAATCCAGGAATGCAGATTGGAATTGCGACAGCTAGGGGTCACGACCTGGACGCGGCATGGTCCCATGATAGTGTAAAGAGTTCAGCAGACTGAAACCTCTCCCCTAGAGTGACATCACTGAACAAGCTGTGAGGTGCACGTCTTGTGATTAATCATCTAGTATTGACTCTCTCCATGATGAGTGCTGAAATTTATGGGATATTAGGAACATACATTTCACTGCAGTTTCAATGAAGCCATTGTTTTGATGTATTTTACCATACACAGTAACTTTAAAAAGGGCTAGAAACTCCCTGGTGAGTTTCAGTTGTGCAGGGGACAAGTGGAGTTTTTCTTTTAATCCGCTTTGCCCCCCACCCCCCACACTCACCCCACCCCCCCCCCCCCACTCACCCCACCCCCACCCCCCCCCAAAGAGAAGGGGAGACTGGGGAGAAGGTATATCGTTTCCGCCTGGAGGAAGCAACGTGCGCACGTGCTGCTGATACGTGTTACTTAGAACACACCTTGAGTCAATAAGACGGCACTCGGCTGGAGTTCCGTACTGAAAACTAACAAACAAACTGAGGAATGGTGGACGTATGTGAAAGTGAAAAAGGAAGGGTGGGGGGGTACGATTGATAGGTCTGCACTGAAGATAACAGGTCAGTCACCCTTTCATTTACAGTCAGAAATTGGCTGCCCAGTGCACAAATAGAGAGAAGGATTTCCACTCGTCCACCCAGTTTGGTTGTTTAGGGTAACAAGAAAGGTGTATAAATGAAATAGATGTTTTCGGTTTGATTCAGTCCTAATCCACGGGAGGCGATCATTCATGTTTACAATTAAAACTCCTTCTTCTTCTGAAATTGAATCATTTCGATTTCAACTTTGGATTTTAACATTAGATTTTGGTGTGTACTCATGTGAGCTCCGTAGACGTCATTTGAGCATTCTCTCTCTCTCTCTCTCTCTCTCTCTCTCTCTCTCTCTCTCTCTCTCTCAACTCGGTGACAGCTCTAATATGACCCATTGCGGTCGACTGGGTTATAAAAATTATCTTACCTCTCTCTCTCTCTCTCTCTCTCTCTCTCTCTCTCTCTCGCTCGCTCGCTCGCTCGCTCTCTGAATTCACGATTGGGTTTGTCTATTAGTCTGACTACCTCTCGACTCCCCACTCCCAACCCCCTCTCCACAACCCACTCCAAATTTTTTCTCTGATTCCATTGATATAAACAGAGTCTGTCCCCAGTTCGATTGTATACAGTGTGGAGCCTTCAGATATCACGGTAATGACTGCTTTGTGGCCCCCAGACACTTTCACCAAACCAAAATAGCGTGTGGAAATGGGCTGACGTGGTGCTGGAATGGCTCGGAAATGAGTCATTTACACGTGACCTTTCCCAGCTTTCCATGGAGTGGTCTCCCGTATCCATCCATTTCCGGTTTGGCCAAAACACTGGCACGAGGAGGGCTTCTCTTCTGAAGGTTCTGTAGGTCCAGCTCTTCCTACAGTTTCTTCTTACTAGTTTATATCCGTTATTCTAAAATCCATATATCTACTGTTCTAAAACCCATAGCCACTACTTTGATATCTATATATACGCTACTCTAAAATCTATACTGCTACTACTTTAATACATGTACGTACACTACTCAAATCTATACAGACTATAAAATCCATATATACTCTACTCTCTAGAATCAATACAGTCGCATACAAAAAAATATGCACAGCCACTGCATTAAAGATCTATATCCATTGCTCTAAAATCTACTCAGTTATCACTTCAAAAGCTGTATATTCGGTACTCTAAAATCTATACAGCCACTACCACCTTAATATATATATATATATATATATATATATATATATATATATATACTAATTTAATATGTGTACAGTCACTATTGTAATATCTACATAGTCACGACTTCGATGCCTCAGTATCCACTACGTTGATGTCTATATATCTCCTACTTTTTATGTCTTTATATCTACTACTTTAATATTTGTATATCCATTACGTTGATATCTAAATATTCACTACTTTTACATTATATACCCAACACACACACACACACACACACACACACACACACACACACACACACACACACACACACACATACACACTCGCACGCACGCACGCACACACGCGCGCGCGCGCACACACACACACACACACACACACACACACACACACACACACATCTCCCTGTTTGCTTTTCTGTCTATCTGTCTGTCTGTCTATGTCTGTCTGTCTATATATTTATCTGCCTGTCTATCTAGTACCTAGGAAGTTACTGAGAGAGAGAGAGAGAGAGAGAGAGAGAGAGAGAGAGAGAGAGAGAGAGTCTGCGAGCGCAGTAGACGTCGTCAAATCGTGGAGAATGAGGCAGAGTTTGGGTGATGTCAGTCAACCGCTGCAACATAAGCGAGATCCGTAATCCCCTGCAGAGCAAAGAGGTTTCCTTGCGGACATAGAGAGATGACAAACACTTGGGTGGTCTACGAGGGCAGAAGACGTCAATCAAACACCAGTCAATCAATAGATGCTACGTGAGGCGCAGGGATACACATGAACTGCCTGCAGTGCAGAGGTATTTTTCCTCCTTGATGACTTAATGGCTAACCACTTGTTTGCCTGTGGAAAAAAAAAACTTGAGTGGTCGACGAGAGCAGAAGATGCCAATCAAACACCAATCAATAGGTGCCAGGTGAGGCTGCGTACCTGAACTTCCTGCAGAGCAAAGGGATGTGTGTGTGTGTGTGTGTGTGTGTGTGTGTGTGTGTGTGTGTGTGTGTGTGTGTGTGTGTGTGTGTGTGTGTGTGTGTGTGTGTGTG
>JADBJO010000663.1:480000-492500 GCA_016801955.1 Conus betulinus | reverse complement strand
AGGGTGCGGTAAGCATTACCAGCAAGGAGATTACGAGTGGAGTATGAACACAGATACACCAGAGTTAAAACCAGAAAGGGAGACGTGGGGATTCAGGTGCAGATCATGTGCTCATACAATAGACCATGGCGTCTGATAAAGGGTTGCGAGGTGGACACGAAAAGTACAATAACTATGTATAGCTATACTACAGTACAAAACAAAATGCGAGTCGTTGTGAACATTCTTATGAAGTGACAAGAAGTGTTTCTTTGTACAAAGAGCTGAAGAATGTTTTTTTGACAGTTTAAGCAGAAATAAACAAATATGTGGAGAGAGAGAGAGAGAGAGAGAGAGAGAGAGAGAGAGAGAGAGAGAGAGCGCTGCGCGCGCGGAGAAGGTATGTACGAAAAACGACTGAAGCAACACACACACACACACACACACACACACACACAGGGAGAGGGGGGGGGGGGGGGACGTTTCTTGACCAGTGCACGTGCAGCTCGCCTCGTGCTGTGCCTGTTTAATATTCAGATTGCTGGTGCCACTGCGTCTTCCCGACGCTATAAAAACAGAACTGAGCGGTCAGGGTGGCAGTGTGTCGTGCAGGTTTTATCCCTTCACCTGGCTGGCGAAGTTCCCTAGAGAATTGATTTAGCATCTGGATTAGAATTCTGTGGCGTTACATAATCGGTATAGAAGAAAGACTGTATCTCCACACAGCCGTTTCAATGGCGTCGCGCATGGAGGTGATGATTTAGTCATAATGTTGGTTGTCTTGTATGAAGAAGTTGGAAGAAGGGAAGATCGGCTGTAGAAAAAAAAAAAATGATGTAAATGTTTATACGTGTGTTTGGCTGTCAGTTCTAAAATTTCGTGCCGTTTCGTGCACTTGCGGTCCGAGTTGATGTTCGGTGCAATGAAGGAACCTAGTAGTTCATTTTGTTGGCAATGACGCTCGTGTGCATAGTTTATCACTGTGCTGCAGAGCCGATGTAGCATGTGTATGGCGCTGTCTTCCCTTTTTTTTCTCCTCCTCTTCTACCTCCTCTCCTTCTTTCTCCTGCTCCTCTTCCTTCTTCTTCTTCTTCTTCTTTCTTCTTCTTCTACTACTACTACTACTACTACTACTACTACTATGCTGCTGCTGCTACTACTACTATTACTACTACTACTGCTGCTGCTGCTGCTACTACTACTGCTACTACTACTACTACTACTACTACCACCACCACCACCACCACCATCACCACTACCACCACTAGTGTTACCACTGCAACTACGACGACGGCGACAACTTTTCTGCTACTTCTCTTTTTCCCTCTGAAGTTCATGACTTGGATATGACTTGTTCCATGTTTTGCTATCCTGTCTACAGTATGATAACGGTATGTATGTCTGTGTTTGTGCGTGCGTGGGTCCGTGCGCGCGCGCGCGCGCGCGTGTGTATGTGTGTGTGTGTGTGTGTGTGTGTGTGTGTGTGTGTGTGTGTGTGTGTGTGTTTGCATGCGTGCGTGTGTCTGTCTGTCAGGTTGTCCCCAAAGACTACAAGGCTATGGCCGCACTGACCAAGGCCATCTCTAAAAATGTCCTGTTCTCCCACCTGGATGATTCAGAGAAAAGGTAAACCTGTACTGCAGCGTTGCCCACCCGTTTGTCACCTGCATTTGCCGTAATGGGAAGCCGCCGATGGGTGTGTGGTTTGAGCCTATCCTTCACATGCATGGCTCATGAGTTCCTGCCTATTAGCGAGCACGAGTCGAATCGAATCATGATAAATATGTTTAAATAGATACGAGCGAAGTTGGAAGTTCAGAATGACAAAAGATGTGTACTTCTTGTCCTTTGCCATTGAAGTTGTTTTAAAGGTGAGAGATGGGGCTTTTGTTTGTTTGTTTTGACTTGAATAATCAAGTATACCGTAAATATAAAACAAATTCAAACTAATATTTAACAGTAGGGTGATTGATTGTGTCTCTGTCGACCTTCACAGTTACGATCTTTAAGACATTGGTTGACTTGTGTTTGGATGGACATTTAAAACAGACAGAAGAAAACGAACAAACAAAAAACTGTGTCTAAATGCATAGTGACGATTTAGATACTGTAGTAAAGTCCTGGCTTTTCGCACTTGACCTTCAGAACGTTAAAAAAAATCATAGAATCTATAGTGATTTGTTAGGTGGTGTCTGAGTAGACTTTTAAAAGATTGAGCTGTGTCGTAGACTGTGTCCGGAAGGACCTTCAGCGGGTTATTTTTATCTTGTCAGTGTTAAAATGTGTCAGAGTGGACCCATTACGAAGATTAATAGCTTGTAATAAATGTTTGACTGCGTTTGAATGGACTGCGAGGAATATCGATTTCTCATACATAGTTTGTATCAGAATGAATCTTTACAACACTCAGAACGAATTGTCCTGCAAACTAATTCAAAATGGGTTGATAAAAGTTGGGTTTTTAGACCGCTAAACAGATTGATCGAACTAACACCAGCACACAATTTTCGCAAGTCCCATAAGTTAGGTGTCCACAACATTTTTTTTTCTTTTTCTTCTTAACGTCTGTTTTCTCTGATAACCTTTTTGCCTTCACCCCTGAAGTCAGCGGTAACACAGTGCGTCCACCTGTGGGAATGATCTTCAGGAGTTGATTTCACTTCACGTTCTCACCTTTCCATCATATTTGTTCGTCTCGTTCAGTCGCGAGGGGCCTTTCCACAGCATGTTGCTAAAATGTCTTGAAGAATCTGCACTCCCGGTCTGTCGTGTTTTACATCACTGGATATAGAGTTCATAGGTCAGACGAAGAGGGCGCAGATTGAGATGACCCGGAAGTCAGCAAAGGCAGATCACCTAAATTTTCATGGAAGCAGTTCTTTGAAGGAATGCTGATTTGGAGGGGAGAAATGTCGAAAACGAGAGAGCGAAGAGAGGTTATTGGACAGACGTACGAATAGAACGAACAGGTAACCAAAAAAACACAACGTGTTTGGACATAATGGTCTTCTTCGGGCAGGACATATAACGCTAAAAACACAGAAAACCTTGAATCACTTACATCATGTTTTTGTGTGTTTTGAGTGTTGTTTGTCCTGCCTAAAGAAGACCAATAGGTCGGAACGCGTTGAGCCTGTTATGTACCTTGTTTGTTTCATTCGTTTGGCGGCCCACTTACCTCACCTCTGCTCTCTTCCTTTAAATACCGCCTGCAATCGCCTGCCTTCGCAACTGTTTGAAAGAGGGCAGTCATATTCTAAGAAACTGTGTTTACCCAAAGCGTTTGCCACCTTGTGCTTCAGGACGAACGTACATAATGAAAATCAGCCAGAAAACAAGAGGGATAGCTTAGACTACACCTTGGCCCAGTTTTCATCCAGGGTCTCTCAATACACAGTGATCGCTGAACAACATTTTGTGTAATATATTTGTTTTTCACATTTCACAAACTTGATGGGTATGACTGTTTAATGGTAACAATTTTTTGGTCACCGACTTAGAACGGGGTAACTGTTTGCAGTGACATATTCGACGCCATGTTTCCCGTGGAACACAGTGCTGGAGAGGTCATTATTCAACAGGGAGACGAGGGGGATAACTTTTACGTCATTGACCAAGGGGAAGTCGTCGTGAGTATCGCCGTGCTCCTCCTCAACACCCGACCGCTCCTCTCTCTCTCTCTCTCTCTCTCTCTCTCTCTCTCTCTCTCTCTCTCACACACACACACACACACACACACACACACACACACACACACACACACACACACACACACACACACACACACACACACACACACACACACACACACACACACACACACATACACACACATTGCCTTTCAACCTGACATTAGATTATGAGGGATGATGGCAAAGGAGCTTTACCCACAGAAATAGAACAGCAGGCGGCAGAGCGATCAGCCCGATGACTTGGGCTTGTCATAGTGTGAAGGAGATGGAGACAACACAGACTATCAGCGCCTTGCTATTGATTGCAGATTTACGTGAAAAACGATCCGGTGGGCACGATCGGAGATGGAGGAAGCTTTGGAGAACTGGCCCTCATCTATGGCACGCCTCGTGCTGCCACTGTCAAGGTGTGTTGGACGTAATAGCTTTCATCGTGTCCTTCTGTGTCGGTCTCTGGGAGTCTGGTTGGTCATTCTCTCTCTCTCTCTCTCTCTCTCTCTCTCTCTCTCTCTCTCTCTCTCTCTCTCTCTGTATGTGTGTGTGCGTGTTTGGGGGGGGTGTGGATCTGGTCCACTGTAGATTTGAAATTCTTGTTGATTCTCTTTCTTTCAGTTGCATGTCTTTATCGCTGACTGTTAATCCAATGGTTGTAACCCCCTTGCCAACAGGGCGTATTTACTAATCGCAATAAACTTTGTCAGTGTCAGTGTCAGTGTCAGTATCTCTCTCTCTCTCTCTCTCTCTCTCTCTCTCTCTCTCTCTCTCTCTCTCTCTCACTCACTCTCTCTCTCTCTCTCAAAAGACTTAGATGTTCATTATTCATAGTTGCAGTCGTTTACCTGTTGCGATTTTTCATTGTGAATTACGAAGCTCAAAAGAGCTACTGGTTCATCCTCCAGCCAACAATTAGCCATTTGGAAATATTGTTTTCCTTGTCAACAATGAGCTTTCTTCTTCTGTCCTGTGCATTACGTTCTCAGGTGTTTTTTTTTCTATTTGGGGTTTTTAATTGAACAGTTTGCTATTCCTCTTTCTCTCGGTTGATTTGAGCATTTAACTTGCGCCTATGCCAGTGCATGTATCTGTGTGCGGTTGGTTGTGTGCTTGTTCACCATCATGCGCGTGTGCGTGAGCAGAGAGACATACAAACTATGCTTGCATGTGCTTGTCAGAACGCGTGTGTGGCTTTTCACCAGTATTTTCCTTTCACTTAACACTGTTTTACTTTGACACTTTTTTTTCAGGCAAAAGGCGACGTCAAACTATGGGGCATTGATAGAGACAGTTACAGAAGAATACTCATGGTGAGTAAAAATGTTACAGTTTATTCTTTCCATTAGGTCTACATGACAAAGAATGTATTGTTTCACAGGAGCATCTACGATTCTGGTAATTACAACACAGTTCACTTTTATGGAATTTACTGTAGTAATCACCCGGGTTTCTTTCGGTTATACACGATGTTCTCGCTACTTTAGAAATTTTTGCCAGAAATTTCAGCTGTTCTGTCGCCCTCTGTATTTCCACCTTCGTTGTTTCATGTGCGTTTCGCCGTCCTGTTCTTTTTTTTTTTCGCGTGCTTTTGGTGATTCCCTTTCCCCTTACAAAGCACGTTCATTCCAGTTGTCAGTAAGTACAATGCAGTTTGTAAGCTCACAGTCTGACCCTGGCTTGGCCTGAATGGCAGCACAACGCCCAGCCGGCAGTGAGACGGTGCCAGTTCGTACGCCGCTAGCGCGCAAGCTAACACTTGCCATTTTCTGTGCCCCTTGTGTCGTTCTGATGATGAGGGAGTGGTGTATAAGAGAGGCCCACTTCCTTCAGCCTCTTGGGATGGTTGACATCCAGATCTGTGGTGTCATCTTTGATAGATAGAAACTTCACAACATAGTGGAAGTACTGATTGTCCTTTTTGCGGGGTGTTTTGTCGGGTATTTCCTTTATGTTGTGTATGTTTGTGCTCTGGCTGCACATTGGATTGTTTTTCTCTCTTGTTAATGTGCAGTGTAGGTGGGACATATAGGACGAATGGCTGACTCCTCTTGCTTCACCCAGATTAGTTTGTGTTCAGAGTTTGTAGACGTAATGAATTATTTCAAACAGTATTTTTATTATTATCATTGAGAGTACTTATATAGTGCCTTTCATCGCGTAGACGTCAAGCTCAAAGTGCTCTACAATCAACGCTCTCGTTTACATAGCGGGTTACCTACCTGGGTAGAGCCGAATGAAGAGCTACATGCTGACGCTACAGTCGTTTCCCGTGTCGTTCAGTCAATTATCAGTCGCACAGTTTTTCTGTCATTCCTTATATTTTTTTCAGGAAAAGCAGTTAAGATAATCATCTTTATAAGACTACTTAAGTGTTTCGATCAACACTATACTTGAATATTTGATTAGAGTTATTCTTCATTTTCTTATATCGTAGAATAGTTAATCGCTCTTCACCCAGTGCTGCAGTTAATCGCCTAATCTAAGTTACAATTACGTACGCTACTCCACCAGGGGTGCAATTATGTATCTCGATCGGTTGTATATAGTTAGTGTCAGCTATTCATTTGAGAGTGGTTCTGATGTGTCACTGTTAACCACCAGCATGCAAACATGGCTTCGACAGATTTTTTTTAATGACTTTTTCTTTGGAGGCAGCCTTCCTAAGCTATCGAACCCAACCCACCCATCTCTTACATTTAGGGTTTTTCATAATCACACCTGCAAAGCCGCAGGTATGTCTTGTCCTTAATGACCATCTGGTGATGACTGGTCCACAGAGACTGACGTATGTCTGGCAGTTTGCCCATATATGGGACAAGGTGCTGGATGTCAGTCAGTGTCCATGGACCGTTGGTCTTTTCACTACAGAACTGGTCAGCAGACCTGGCCGTCAAGGCTATACACAAGAAGCTTTCCTTCTTCTAGATGGAATGCCGTCCAAAGACAACCAGCTTCTATCTACCTATTTATCTTACAGCTGAGGATCTGGCTCATGAAATCCTGAGCGCGGTTCGCTGGCCGGTGGGTTGCAGACGTGCGATTTTCGCACTTTTTTATTTTATTTTACGTGTCCTAATATAAACCTAACAAGCAGTTGTTATATATCAACGGAAAGGGTAAAGTGCGAACTTTGTAATGAGCATAGAATTAAAAATATATTTTTGGTAAAATAATAGCAATGCTTTTGTTACGGAAACAACATAAGTAAAATGTAGGAGAACACAATCTAGTTTACGTTTGTTTGGTTAGTATGACAACAGCAAATGAGGAAGAAAAGGGGCATAAAACTTCGCTCTTACTTTGAACAGATGCAGAGAAAGCCTGAGGTATTCAATATGTGTAATCCAAGTGAATTCTTTTTTTTTTTTTTAAGGCATTTAAATCATTGCACACAGTACACACTTTTCACTTTTTTTTTTTCAGAGATGATACGACTTATAAAAAAACTATTAAATACACAGAGCAAATAAAAATGAAGCTCAGATTCTTTTCGAAAAACGTGTACACCTTTACCCCCTCATTTTCTGAACTACTTTACTGAACCAGTTCTAAAACCACATGTCATTCTCCTTCTGCCCGATATGTTGGTGAGGCAGGAAATTCCACACGTGCCTTACAGTGCCAGACGGGTCTCTTTGTTCGGACTGCTCTAAGGTCACAAAGGTCATCGCTAGTGCATGTAAACTTACCCTCCCAGTGGCTAGAACCCTGTTCTAAATATTTATGGCAGCTGCATCCCCTAGACGGTAGACGAGAGAGCATGGGAATTTTTTTATAGTTGTGCCAGGCAGTACTGCAGTGCTGCCGTCACCAGTGCACGGCTCGTCGTGAACGGGTCGACAGAGTTGCCGTCACTATCGCACGGCGCGTCGCGAAATACATAGCTACGTTTTCTTGATAACACACTACCCTCCCATCCAACACACACACACCACCACCACCACCACCCACACCCTCCACTCTCTCTCTCTCTCTCTCTCTCTCTCTCTCTCTCTCTCTCACGCACTCTCTCTCTCTCTCTCTCTCTCTCTCTCTCTCTCTCTCTCTCTCTCTCTCTCTTCTCTCTCTCTCACTCTTAGTCTCTCACTCACTCTCAAACACACTCACACTCAATCACACACTCATAACACACTCACACTCGCGCGGGCACACACACACACACACACACACACACACACACACACACACACACACACGCACGCACGCACGCACCCACGCGCGCGCGCACACACACATACACACACACGCGCGCGCGCGCACTCTCTCTCATACACACACACACACACACACACACACACACACACACACACACACACACACACACACGCACGCACGCACGCACACACACACACACAGCAAGCGCGCATACAGAGAGAGAGAACTCCTCGCTAAATTCAAAGCTTCGTTTTCTTCGAAAAAGTGCGTCGTCTTGTATTAACTACATATGATTGCGATGTGCAGCTTGCATTGATGGCAAATATCTGTGTTGTGGTTGGGCTTGTTCAGGGCAGCACCATCCGGAAACGAAAGATGTACGAAGACTTCCTCAGCAGAGTTTCAATTCTGGGTAAGTATTTCAATTGATGTTTCATTTCATAGACATCTTTCATATCTTTATTTCAAATTAGTTTATGTAAAGAAGGATGTTTTCACGACGAGTGCAGCATTATTCTTTGGAATAGTGATATACAAGTAAAACATGACAGTCTCGAAGGAAAACAGCGAAGTATTTTTTTGTTTTTGTTTTTTTCGTGGTTTTTTTTTTTGTTTTGTTTGTTTTTGATTGTTTTTTTTTTTTTTGGGGGGGGGTTGCATTTATAATTTTTTTATCCCTTTATTTCTTCTTTCACATGCTAGATTTGGTATGGTAGACGCGCTTTCAAATCTAGTAAAAGTTTTCAGAAAGTTCAAAGACTTGACAAATTACGAGCCAAGGAGAAGTGGGGGGGGGGGGGGGGGGGTAGAATCCGCATATAAAGGTTTTAATATGAAAGACTGTAGACCCATGACATTTTCACATTCCTAAGCCAGAAAATCATTATCAGAATATTCTGCTGTTAACTGTGTCGGCTTCAGTCAGACTGGGCAAAGAGACAGCTAGCCGGGAGCGTCCAATGCCTCTGGTGTGAAGCTCCGTATGTGTTATGGGGGATATGAGATAGCAGCCATTTTGTTTTGTGAAGACCTTACGATTACCTTATGACTGTCACTCGGAGAAGTCAAAACATACCCCCAAAAAAAAGCAAGCCAATGGAAGGTTAATCATATTCTACACTTTGCTGTTTGTTCTCTCTCTCAAAGACACTCGAAGCTTCCATGCCCTCGGAATTTCTTACATTCGTTAATGAAAACGAACGAGGCGCTGTACACAGTATCAATAACAAGGATTATTGTAACCCACGAAAGGATTAAAGAGTAATAAGAAAATTAAATCTTTACACTACTGCAAACGTCCATTGAAAATAAGTCATTTCAAATTGGAAGAACAAACGTGGGTTTCAAAAGATGAGTTATCATAGTTACCTACAATTCAGTTGCTAAAACGTGAGATGTTAATGCACTACTTTATTTGACTTTGAAAGTACTATTACAGTGCGGGTCAAGTGTAAAGGAGATTTAACCTCGATTCATGTCCAGCTTCAGACTGACTTAGAACCCAAGAAAAAGCAAGGAATCAATAACCCCGCCCGGTCAGATGTCCGCGGCAAACACAAAGGCCTGTCTGGCGCTGTTGTTTAGATGATGCTGAGCTCGAGGATCTTTCCGTGCTTTCCTTCCATACAAAAGATTTCTTTCTTTCAAAGAAGAATGAAAAGTTAAAAAATGCAGTTTCTGTTCGGGCAAGGGAGAGGAGGAGGGAAGGAAATGGAGGAAAGGAGACAATGGGCCCTGTTTGTAGTGCGCAGAAAATCTCTCTGTAGTCTGGGTTGACCTGTGGCATTGAAGTGGATTTTTCGTCGGTTTACTTCTGCTCTTTTATGCTTCTCACCCTTAATATGCCGGTGAAGCATAGGCATCAAACGGAGAACACGAAATCGATGCTGTAGAGGGTAATTAATTAATGCGCACTTGCCCACCAGTGATGTAGGCCACAGTGATCAACATCAAGAAACAGACAGCTGTCTTGAGCTCTGTCATGCCAGTATGAATACAAATTACAACTCGGTGCTAAGTCAGCGGATAGAAGCATATCAGACTCCAAGTAATCATCTGACCATAAATTCAGGCACTGTCAAAGAAAGTTAGCTACTGGAGTTTTCAAAACTCTGTAACTGCCCTTCTGAAAGAGATCCGCTTTCTGTGAAATACTAGGATCGGATTGCTTAAAGCAGTAGGCTAACATGTGTGTGTGTGTGTGTGTGTGTGTGTGTGTGTACAGAACATCAAGGTATTTTCTAATCAGATTCCGTTTGATCGTTAACGGAAAGAAAACACATCGGAGAGAGTAGTCATCTCTGAAGGCCAGTGAGCGGCAGCTCATTGTCGTAGAGAGATTCTAGCGCGCTACACCAACGCCAGCGGGCGACATTGTGCAGAAGAGAGGAGAAGACATGGTGCCTAGAAGAGGCTGTTGTCTCTACACACTGTTTTCGCCCCGACGGCGTATCTCCTCGGTTACTACCCGTCTGTGTTGCACAGGAGATCAGTAGTATCAGACAGCCTGTGCATCAAGGGGCTCAGGCAAACAAAAGGCTTTCCTCGGCTCCTGTTGTCGCCAGCTCCACCAATTAGCGTGGTTTAATTAATCCTGTCGTGCAATTAACCGTGGAGTGACCTCGTCTGGGTCACTGGAATCGATGGCAGACAACGGAGACGAGTGTTTACAATTAAAGCCTAACAGCTGAGATTTCAAATGAAAGGACCCTAAAACATGAGCCGTCTGTAAACTGGGATTACAGACCGGACTATTCCACTCTTTGAAGAACGGGATCACCTAATCTGACATTCAACTTGAATTTTTTTTGAGGACAGCTTAATTAATGGAGAACAACACTCGGAACCAGTTGTCTGTTATCAACATATTGGATTACGAAACGGTGAAAGACGATGTTTGGAAATCTGCAAGGGAGTTAATCTGTGTTGGCACTATCGTTCAGCGAGAGTGATCCCGTCGTTTTTTCGTGGGGCAGATGCCCCAAAGCGGTTTTGCCCCATCAGTCAGCTGAACAGTTCAAAAGGACAGAACAAACGCAAAGACAGTGGGATTGAAAAGGTGTGCCTCTAGTGCAGACAGTCGATATACCAGTCGATTTCCTGGCCTGTGCTTCTTCAGTTCAAATACTTCACTATTTGGATCTGTTTGCTTGACCTATGAACTGAGAGAAGGTGATGCTGTTTGTTTAACAATGAAATCATTGTCTACACGGTTTACACAATATACACAAATACAACTGTTCCGTTTAAATGTTGAAACCTGTATAGCTGGGTGGCTTTTGTTGTTCTTATCATTGAGTTTTTGGTGCGTTTGTTTCTTTTTTTTAAAGACACAGGCAACGCTCCAGGTATGTTTTCCCCAGAAAGCAAGCAAATAACATATTTCAGTTTCGTTGGAAATAAACCACACACTCATGATTAGTTTCTTCTTCCGCTGTCCGCGGCTAGAATTTCGAGAGTTCACAGGTTTGTTTTTTTTCAGATGTTTGCGAATGTGGTCGTTTTTAGTATGTCCATTGAGGCAGCCACGTCCTGTCAAGACACCAGTATGTGTAGTGGCTTTTCATGTCGTCTGTCCAAGCAGTACTCAACGGCCTTTTTTTTCGAAGGATGGAATATGATTTCATGTGTGTGCAGCATTCTTCTTTGTTTTTTTTTTTTTTTCTTTCTTTCTTTATACAAGAATGCAGGAATGTGACCTTGGTTTCAAGTCTCATCCGTAAAACGTGGGAGGTTTAGAGTCGGTGTAGATCTTGACTCCGAAGAGAGAAAATTTTCCCCAAACTGTGATAACAAACCAGTAGGGTAACTCTTGCTGCCATGATGAAATAACTGCAGGCCCGTAACTCCAAACGAATGCTGCTGACGACACCAAATCGCCAAGCAGAAATGACAGCACAGAGAACACAGAACAAAT
Source organism: Conus betulinus (assembly GCA_016801955.1). Lineage (NCBI taxonomy): Eukaryota > Metazoa > Mollusca > Gastropoda > Neogastropoda > Conidae > Conus > Conus betulinus. Next base: position 480,764 of record JADBJO010000663.1, on the reverse strand, counting down.
AAGAAGGCATCCCTGGATCTGTTATCATAGGAGCAAGAGATAGCTTGTTTGCTTGATACTTGACCGTCTACTTTCCCTGCCTCGTTTGTTGATGCCATGTTGATGATGATGTGAAAGTTGTGTGTGATCCTGTTCATGCCGAGAACTCCTGATTCCCATGTTGATGATGATGATGTGAAAGTGTAGTCAGTCATGCAGAGAACCTCCCGATTCCCATGTCGATGATGATGTAAAAGGTGTGTACAATCCCCGTCATGCAGAGAACCTCCTGATTCCCATGATGATGATGATGATGTGAAAGGTGTGTTCAATCATGCAGAGAACCTACCGATTCCGATGATGATGATGATGATGATGATGATGATGATGATGTGAAAGGTGTGTTCAATCATGCAGAGAACCTACTGATTCCGATGATGATGATAATGATGTTAAGGTGTGTACAATCCCTGTCATGCAGAGAACCTCCCGATTCCCATGTTGATGATGATGATTTGAAAGCTGTGTACAATCCCTGTCATGCAGAGAACCTCCCGATTCCCATGTTGATGATGATGATTTGAAAGCTGTGTACAATCCCTGTTCATGCAGAGAACCTCCCGATTCCCATGTTGATGATGATGATTTGAAAGCTGTGTACAATCCCTGTCATGCAGAGAACCTCCTGATTCCCATGATAATGATGTGAAAGCTGTGTACAATCCCTGTTCATGCAGAGAACCTCCTGATTCCCATGATGATGATGATGATGTTAAAGCTGTGTA
>JADBJO010000663.1:462500-475000 GCA_016801955.1 Conus betulinus | reverse complement strand
TTATCGGCGTACCAGCCTGCATTTGTAACATGTCCCAGTTCTTCTCATACCATTGCCCTTGAGTAAAAAACAACAAGAAAGAAAGAAACGTTGGCGTCTACACCGTGGATTATTTTTCTTTTCTCTCTGTATTTCTTCTTTTTTTTTTTTCGTTTGAAGACGATTGCAAGGAAGATCTTCTTGGATCTGTTCAGAAATATGCTTAGAATGAGTTATGGGCGATGAGCGGATATTTTTTTATGCGTGAATCTGTTGTCACTTTGGAGTGTCACAAACGTGGCGTTTACTTCGTTTGTTTTTTTTTTTCCACGTCGGTTCATTTTCCACGTCGGTTCATTGCCTTTAGCGATTACATTTTGTTTGTAGAACGGTTCTGAGGAGGAGAGTGACAGAAGTGCGGTCTAAAACAGATTCTGTTGTGTTGCATGTTGAACAGGTGGTTGCCCTGGCAGTGTGTGTGAATGCCCGTGCATTTGTCTGTACCCGTATATTCCTGCACGTGTGTGTCTTGTCAGTGCTGTACTGCCAAGCTGTGAACAGATAGAGTCGATTCGATAAAGAAGTAAATCAACCAGTAGGAACTTGCATTCGTTCTGCGAAGAAAAAGAACTTTCCAGCGGCGAGGAATGGAATGGTTTTGGTTACGTTTTCAGTTGAAAACATTTTTTAAGCTTATGGTGGCTATCGGTGAATTTCAACTTTACAGTTTTCCAAATGGCAATAAAGTAGAAAGAAAATTGTTTTCTGTCTTTGCCTATCACTGATGGGAAGTAGGAAAGAATCTGTGATATACACATTACTTGGAATGGTTTTTTTTTCATGGTCGTCATGATTCTTTGTTTTCTTTTTTCAGTTGATATTAGCTCAAAAACAGCACATTCTTTTCTCTTAAACATGAAATCATTTATTAGTAGATGCATCGAAGCAAAACCACATGCTACACAAAGACGTTTGAATACTCAAAATGTCAAGATAGTGCATCAGATTCGGGTCAGAATCTCTAAATGAAATGAAATACGTAGATAAATGACTCAACGATTGCAGGTCTGTACTTTTTTTCCCAGATCCAGCCTCTCCCGCTCGCTGATTTCCACCTTCATTCCGTTTATACGTCTCCTTCTCCCTTCTCCCTCCCTCCTCCTGTCTCTTCCTTCTTCCGACTGTCCAATTTCTTGTCTACCTGTCCTCTCTCCCCACGCCTATCCCTCTCACATTCCTTTATTCAGCTCATCAAAGTTGCTTTTACACTACCTTAATGAACCAGCAGCATTCTCTTGTGACAATTATTCTCTCTTCTAACTATGGGGACTGAAATGACTGAAGCGTTGGGTGGGTGGATAAAAAATGCTGAGAAACAGAATGCTGGTAATTCTAGAAGTTATAGTCTTTCCCCTAGTGGTAATACATATGTGCACTCGTATCAGTTTTGTTTTAGTGTTCGTGATCAAACTCTCCTTAGAAAAAAAAAGACGTTGAGGTGGAAGAAGCTTCTGTCGTTGGACCCTGTGTCTGATGACACCGACTTTCCTGCTTAGTTTAAAGGTGTTTACACACATTGGAAAACCGATCTGTTGTGGTTAACAAGTTAACAGCTGATCATTTTAATTAATCCGTCGACATCACAGTTACCCCGAACGGTAATATATTGATCAGCAAAATATGTGCATGCATTTGTCGACATTGTTGTTAATCCAAATGGTGAGATATTGATAGCAAGTGTTTGCATGGGTTTGCGGACATTACAGTGACTCCAGACAGTAAGGTATTGTTCACCAGTTGTTTAAATGAACTTACCGACATTATGAGTACCCCAAACGGTAAGACATTTTTCAGCAGGCATTTGAGTGGATTCGCTGACATCACGATCACCTCAATCGGTAAGATATTTTTCATTAGGTATTTGATTAGATTCTTCAAAACTTGATAATCCCAAAAGGTAGTTTATTTCCCATCGGGCACTTGAATGGGTTTGTGGATATTACAGGCACCCCCAAACGGTCAGATAGGCCTACTTATCGGCTGGCAATGGAATGGGTGTGTTGAGACTTATAGTCATCACTATCGCTAAGACATTTCTCATCAGGTAACTGAATGGATCTGCCGACATAACACCTACCCTAAACGGTCAAATATTTCTCAGCATCACAACCGGTAAGACATTTCTCATCGGGTCATTGAATGGATCTGCCGACATAACGCCTACCCTAAACGGTCAAATATTTCTCAGCAGGATTTGTAGACATTACACTTACCCCAGACTTGAACTAGTTCTGGGCAGTTGTTTTTTCAGACTGTCAGAGCAGGTCGCCTTGTCCTGCAATGAACTGACATGGTGATTGTGTGATTCACGTGTTCGCTCCCAAACATTCACAACTATTGGCCCCACAAAACTTCGTCCAAATTAGAGTAACAGGTTGGAAATCAAACGTCTGCTTCAAACAGAATCGCAGATAAAATAACCGTATCCCCCACCTTCTCTTTCTCTTCTTTTTCTCCATCCACCATACCCACACACATACACGTTAAAATGCTGTTTTGTATTGGAGTTGCGGGATGAAAATCTGAAGTAAAGACAGGTCATTGTGTTCCATGTATTACACTCGTGTTTATCTACCGGATAACAGATCTTGATTTTACAACAGCAACCATGTCAAGTGCAAAGTTGTGACGACTTTTTTGGTGAGAATAATGATGAAAAATTGAGTGAAAAAATTCATGGCGTAAAGTTGCTATTTAAGTCGTATGTATGTTCATGATACCGTCGAGTCATGGATGCAGTTATTTTGTCTTGTGTTCCGTTGGAAGCTGTCCTACCTAGTTTCCGTTATTCGTTATCATTTTCGGCAGTGTTAGAAAACTTGAGGTCTTAATGACGGTGTGTGCATGCGTATTCTAGTCAGTGAATAGCTCAGCGTGTTTCTGTTCTCATTTTGTTTGTTTGATTTTTGTTCGTTGTCATGCTTGGTTGAGGATTTGCTACACAGTGCCAGATCCCTGGCATGTAACAATGTTGTCATGTGCACAGGGAGTCATAAGAATGAGAAGGCCATGACAATACCTCACAATCAGTGCATTCCGTTTTGGCCATTAAACGACATCGTTGTGTCCATTTTTTCGAGAACAGAAATGATGTTTTATCGAGTTGTCGTAACAGGTAAGGTCTTTCTACCTCTGGGGTTTGCTTCACTTAAAAGCTGAAATGTGGCAGAAAGTGGCATTGTCTCTCTGTTTGGATGAAACAAGACTTCCAGACTGAGGTAATGAGACCATACGCAACACATTATCATGCCTTGTTATGACTGACAATTCTTTAAACTAGCAGAGTTTGCGTTATAGTGTGCATGTCAACAGAGCTGGTATCGGTTGTTACAAAATGTTTGAATGAGCCCGACAGACACTTATTTTGAGCAAGAAATTTGGTAATGGTAGCCACAAAAAGAAAAACAAACGTAGACGAACTGGCCAGTCGACAACAGTTTGAAGAAATGAAAGAAAGAACAGGCAGCTTCAATGTCCGCCTTTAAGTTGAGACAGAAATGGCCTTCTGCGTCTCTAGAACTTGAGGAGTTCTCGAAAGTTATGCCAAATTTTAAACGGGACTGAATATTTTCGAGAACCGCATAGAATGAGAACTGATGAAAGATGATGGGTTGAATGCTTCGTTCACTGGAAAACAATACATCAAACAACATCAGACTTGACCTGGTACGACAATCGATGATATTGCATCCTGAGGCTGTTATGTGATTTCTTTTTTTTGTTTGTTTTTTGTTGTTGTTGTTGTTTGTTTGTTCTTGACTACATTTGTCGATGAATGTGAGCTGTTCAACTCCAGTTTTGGACAAGGATTTTTTTATTTGTTTTCTCCCATCTAAGACGAAGACACTTGAGACCTCCTGCCATGAACCGAGTCTGTAATATCACAGTTTTGCCATCCCAATTCTGATATTTCAGTACTGTTCAACTTCGTTTCAGATCTGTAGAACTGATTTTGAAACAAACAGTGCCAGAACTACAGCATGTTCAAGAAGAGAGACATTCTCTGCGATTTTTAGAAAAGAAAACTGTCTCGTTTTCACATGTCGTTTAAAGGGTTAAAGAAGTGTGCATGTGTCTTTCCCGTTTCCTGTTCCATGTTGTACATCACAAAAAGGACAATTCCTGTACTATAAGAATGGTCCACATTTCGAAGATGAGAAACGACACCATCAAATTGTGTGTATGTGGTTTTTCTTTCTTTTTTTTTTTTTTTTTTTTTTTTTTTTTTTTTTTTCAATTGAGTATAAAATAACCAACTGTGACTTCTGACTCCATTCTGTGGCGAGTGGTCATAATTACCAAACACTGCGCAAATCGGTTTTTCAGTTTAATGTTTACTCATCATGACTCTCTCTCTCTCTCTCTCTCTCTCTCTCTCTCTCTCTCTCTCTCTCTCTCTCTCTCTCTCTCTCTTGCTCTCAAACCCCATCCCCCATCAGTGTAGGTTCACTGTCACTCCTTCTCTCCATTTTGTAGTTTATTTTCTCATGTCGGTGACCGATTTTTCACTCATTCTCTCTTTCTTTCTCTTTTTGTTGTTGTTGTTTTGTTTTTGTTTGTCTGTCTGTCTGTTTTCGTTTTGATTACGTGGGAGGAGCATCATGGGCAATTCTCCATTTCGGGTCAACATGTGAAGGAAAATTGTTGTGACTTGAATGTGGTGATACAGCGTTGTTGCCGTTTATTTGGACCATTCTCGTTACTTTTGACAAATAAAATGCCTTCACGAAAAACCTGGCAAGTGGTTTTTTGAGACTGTGTGAGCATCGTCATTTTTCATCAAATTCCACATATTAGCGCATGCACACGCGGGCACGTACGATCAGATGGTGGTTTAGTTGATAACTCTTTCGACAGGAAACCAAAATTCCGAAAGCGCGGTTTTTTCTCTCCCTTTCCACAGGACCGAAAGTGGTGGGCTGAATGCTAGTCTCTCTGATGATCAGGCGATAGACCGAAGTCACGGGTACGACATACACGTGGCGTAGGTTAAAAAACCCAAAGCAACGATCAATTACAACATTCTGGGAAAAAGATCCTTTTTTAGGTAGTCAAAAGCATATACTGACAGAACGACTGCCAAAAAAATGAGCTCTCTCTGAGGAAATATATCCCGAATTTCATACTAAGATGTATATTTGTTGCTGTGATGATGTAACAAATACATAAAATCACTCACACACACTCGCGCGCGCGCACACACGCACACACGCGCGTGCACACACACGCACGCACACACACACACACACACACACACACACACACACACACACACACACACACACCTTGCAACAAGAAGCCTGTAACAAAACAGCAATGATCAAAGCGCTGGAGTTTCAGTCCAGACATGATTAAATCTAGGACGTCTGCAGTCTGCAGTGTAGCCAGTATGCAAGTTCATTCCACGCCCACACAAGAACTAATGATATCTCTCCACTATGAGGCGTGTCGGCCTTAGGAGGAAGTCAGTTGAAGGACCGAAAGGAAGACTTGCCTCAGTGACTGTAAACAAGCTGTCGATTTCCCGAGAGACACAACAGGCGGAGGGGGCGTTTAGTATACTCCCGTGATCCATCGAAGCTCAGCTAACACACACACACACACACACACACACACACACACACACACGGTGTCAAATTATCACTTCTATTTTTAGTTAAACTTGTGGCCACAACTGTTCACATCTTGCAAATGTAATCGGCTTTTGCGCGAGTCGTTCAGCTTGCTTCTTTATCTCAATATGTGCATGCCTGCACACATTCATGAATCGGACATCTTGCAGATGTAATCAGCTATTGTGTGAGCGATTCAGCTTGCTTCTTTATTTCGATATATGCATGCCTGCGCAAATTCACACACTCGCCCTCACCAAGCAACAGATAATAAAACAAATTGTAATGCGTGTCCCCGTCTGAATGTCAGCAGGGCGAAAACATACTCTCTTAAATGTGTGTGTGTGTGTGTGTGTGTGTGTGTGTGTGTGTGTGTGTGTATGTATGTGCGTGCGTGTGTGTGTGTGTGTAAACGCGTGTGTGTGTGTGTGTGTGCGCGTACGTGTGCGCATGCATGTTTGTGTTTGTTTAAGTTGCTAATATGTGTGCCTGCGTGCATGTATGAGGGTGTGTGTGTTGGGGGGGGGGGGGGGGGGGCCGTGCGCGCGCGAGCACGCGTGCGTTGTTATAGCTGTTCCGCTTGTTGAAGTTGGTGTGTTCGTGTCAGTGTGTGGGTGGGTGTGTATTCTTGTATGCAAACATGTGCGTCTGGGTGTATGCGTATACATCATAGGTGCGCACGCGCGTCTGTTTCCTCGTGTAAAAACGGATCTGGCGGTGCTGCGCGTGCAATGCAATATGTGCAAGTTTGTCTAGTCACTGCTGTATCCCAGCTTTTCTTTGTGTCAGAAGATGAACTTTGTGTTGATATAGGTGCAAGTTTGTCTAGTCAGTGCTGTGTCCCACCTTTTCTTTGTGTCAGAAGATGAACTTTTTGTTGATATAGGTACAAGTTTGTCTAGTCAGTGCTGTGTCCCACCTTTTCTTTCTTTGTGCCAGAAGATGAACTTTCTGTTGATATAGGTGCAAGTTTGTCTAGTCAGTGCTGTGTCCCACCTTTTCTTTGTGTCAGAAGATGAACTTTGTGTTGATATAGGTACAAGTTTGTCTATTCAGTGCTGTTTCCCACCTTTTCTTGTGCCAAGAGATGAACTTTGTGTTGAATACTGTTCATCATTTATTCCTGAACAAATTGTTGAGATGTGTGTGCGTGTGTGTGTGTGTGTGTGTGTGTGTGTGTGTGCACGCACGCGTGCGCGTGCGCACGCATTTGTGTGTGCGGTTGTGTGTATGGGTGCAGATGAGTGGGCATGTGTGTGTACGTGTGTGTGTTGCTGTGTTTGTATGTGGGTGAATGTGCATGAAGGTATTGGTAAGCATGCATCCACGCCAATGCGTGAGAAGAGAGACTGGAGTGGGCTTGTGGATTACCCGAATGTTGTGAGCACATTTCAATACTGAACCTCCATTCAGCGAGGAGTTCACATTAATCGCGCTGAGCGCGGGATAAACACGCATGCAGTCTATTCACAGACTTTGTTCAGTCAAAGGGTGGGAAAACACGGTCCACAGATTATCGCGTTACAGCGCAATGCGCATATATATAAAAATGGCTGTGCTGCCACTAGTGGCAGCAGCACAGGCCAGGGAAGCTAACATCGCGGAAATGTCTGTTGCGCACCAACAAGAACATGCAGAGGTGTAAAAGCGCCACAGGCCGAGTCGAAGCTGCCCTCACTGCGCTCAAACGAATGGAAGGAGCTCTCCGGGACTATGTGGACCTCTGTTTGTCTGTCGTACAGACCCCCGGGGCCACAAAGCAACAAGACAATAGAGGCACGCGGCCGAAGGCGTGGGACAATGTCGTTCTTGTGCCAGTACCCGTCCCTGCGCCCACCTATACTCACCTGAACGCCAGCATGTAGACGATAACGGCGGCCGTCCTTAAGACGCACAGAAGAACGATGGAGCACACTTGCCCGAAGTGCCTACACCAGTTTCCGGAGGAAAGCGGAGCTTGACCGCCATGCCAGAAGACAAACCCCGTGCTGACCTCATTTGTGCATCAGCCCAACATGCTGAAAGGGCCTTGCCAACTACCAAGCTCTTTGACGCCACAGAAAGACATGTTGGCGGCCACGCACAACAGACAAGATTGTAGACGAATTTCTCGGGTGGCGAAACAGGGGCTGGCGGTGCACCTCCGTTTTTCAGCAATACCCAAGAAGACAGAGCTGCCACGATGGCACAGCAAGCAAGCTTCCAACGCATAGGCCTGCTGTCTGAGAAAGCCATAGCTGCCCACCTTCCCCTAGAGAACACGCACAAAAGCAACCGCGTGCCGGACAGCACCGGGGTCAACTACCTTTTTTTTTTGTGGCATCAGTTCTCGGAGCAATGGAGCACCTAAGGTGGTGATTTTTTTTTTTTTTTTTTTTTTTTCCTTCCCTAAGGCCAAAATCCACCTCTTCATTTTTTGGTGCTTCACATTGTCCTCTTCATCTGCAAAAAAAAAAAACAAAAAAGAAAGAAAAAAAAAAAAAATAAATTTCCACTACTAGTTTTTTTTTCCTTTTTTTTCCCCTTCTTTTCTTTCCCAACCAGTCTCTTACACACCATGCATAGTCTGTATGTTCTCTTACAAATGGACATATTTTTGCTGATTTTAGTGTTTTGGCAATTGATACAAAGTGTCTGGGTTTGTTAATGTAGGCCTACTAATGTGTGGTGTACTGGCACACTCACTCTGATAATGTGTTGCATTATACGAAAACGGAACCAACATAGATGAAACAAAGGACATAATATAGCTTTTCATTTTGTTTTACACATACACCCGCACACACACTCTCGCTCCCCCCCCCCCCCCCCCCCCTCTCTCTCTCTCTCTCTCTCTCAAACATGCTAACAATGGTAGTTACCTGTTAAATACACGACACGATACCAAAGCAAAAATATGCGTAAGCAACCAATTCCTATATACATATGCCTGAAAGGATGTCGTTGGTCCCTATTGCCTGTCTCCCTCTCCTTCCCCCTTCCCAAGCGCGTGAGCGCTCTTCCCATCACACCACCACCACCACCACCACCCACCCCAACACCCATTCACCTCCCACCCCTTCCCCCACTCCCGTCCCCCCCCCCACATCCACCCACCTCCACCCCCACCCCCCAAAAGAGAGAGAGAGAGAGAACGAGACAGAGAGAGAGAGAGAGAGAAAGGAAGAAAGAGAGACAGACAGACAGACAGACCATTAGACAGACAGACAGGCAGACAGACGAAAAGAGACGGCATCTTTTAAATGAATTTAGGGATTTAGTTTGTTACATGTCGTCTCACCAGTTGTCTCTTCCCCGATGAAGCCAACTGCCTGGCCGGCCACCACGGCCGCGCCCACCATCTCTCTATGCCAGCTGCGGGTGGGACCTTTCGGCCGACACTGCTGCCGAGGTTGTGGAAGGTGCTTTGAGCCTGATCTCTCCCAAGGACCTGCTAGAAAACGAAGGCCTGTTCATGGTCCAGCCGCCCGCCAAACAGTGGGAGAACCTGGCCGTCTACCTCGAGCGATGTCTTGTCCTGGCCGACCAGCCACAAACAGAAATCTTCGTCACCTGTACGCACACACAACGACGGTCTGGCCCACCAAGGCCAACGCAGACGACAACGCGACCTGGGAGAGGGCCATAGTGTAAGTTGCTGCTGACATCAGCTTCTGGGCTTGTCCCATCTTCCGTGTCAACATCCTGCCAGCCGATGAAGAGGGTGTGGAGCTGGGCCCCCTTCAGTGCTACACCAAAAAGACACAGAGGTGTCCACCATCATGGCCGCCAACAAGAGGCCGACCCAGCTACAGCTGAGCGGCCGGAACCCCCCACGACCTTCTTGCCGCCTATGCCTAGTCTCGTAGGTTTGGAGGGCCACCAAATACCATGCAGTAGGCAAAGACGTCTTGGCCTTCGGCCTCCGCGAGGTTCCCAAACTCGCCCAAGGCTGCGAGGTGTCCATGCACTCGACCAGGAACCGCGAAAAGCGTCTCCAAGGGATCCGGGACGTGGCGAACGCCAAGGAATGGTGGCAGCGTGCGTGGGCTAGACTGGAGGCAGAGCGGCAGCACTATGAAGAGCAACAGCGCTGCCGAAGAGCTGAAATACCTGACCACGCTGGCAGAAGCACACAACCGATACGCGGAAAAGTCGAGGCAGACAACGCGCCGAGGTCGGAGACACCCTGCACGGCCAAACGGGCAAAGTGGCGGACCTGCAAGCACGCAGGTGGGCGGTACTAGGATACAGGCGGGCTGCAGGCGCACAGCAAGCACCGAACGCGAAGCCTCAGGTTGATGTGCCCACCGATGGCGGAGTGAATACAGACAACGCAGCACACGTGGTGTGGGCTACAAAGGGGCTCGGGAAAAGTTCTGGACGAGTGTGCTGACCTCTTCGAGGCGGACACGGACAGGTACGGAAGAGCAACGTTCTGGCTTTCCTCGGTTGGTACCGGCGAGTTCACGGGGCTGGAGATCGAAATAGAACCGGCCCGGGTCTTCATGTCGAAGGACGGGTGCGTGGTGTCCTGGAGCACGATCCGGGTTGTTGCCACCCGAGACCCCCAGTGCCTGGCAGTCCTTCAGACAGCACGTTTTCTCTTGCGTGAGAGACTACTACTTGTTGGTCTGTTATGGTTTGAGTAGTGTCACTTACAATACCCACAGCGTTCCTGGTTTCCCCTCCACTCCAATGGTAGCTCGCAGCGTTGTTCCATAGAAGTCGCTTCGATTCCTTTCCCCGAATATGGAGTATGGCTGCCTTAATGGTAGGATTAAAAAAAAAAAAAACGGTCATACACACAAAACTCCACTCTCGTTGGACAGATGAGATTAATACTTGCATGTCTATATGGGGAGAGAGTCCGCAGGAGTATCAGCCTGCGTACGAAGAAGAGAAGAAGAGCATCGATTCCTAATGTTTCAAATATTACTCGTAAATCACATAACTTTGTTAAAAGGGATTTGTTTTTCTCCAAGTGCACTGGATAATTTCCGGATCTAACTTTATCCAAATATCGGTTAATTCTGAATCGGGGGTCATTTCTAACTCTATTTCTCGTGTTCTCGCGCTGTCGATGTGCTTTATGATGACAATAATGCAGAGCTGGGTTCAGTACTAATACCCAGTTGCTATAATGATCAGATCTGAAATATGAAAATTTGCAATCCAGTATAGAAAGACATTGAAAAAGTCATGATCGTATCTGTTTGGGGCATGATGTCCGATGGTGTGTAAAACTGAAATGATATGATAAGTGCCATTACAATTGTTGACTTTGTGTTTTTATCTTGAACTCCAAGTTACTGCTGGGCAAAAGCTACCACCCCACAGTGATGGGCAACGTACAGTGAAAGTAGCTCCCGTAACCTGTAACATTGGGACATAAGGCGTTGTAACAGTGGCAATCGAACCCCCCCCCCCCCCCCCCCCCCCCCCCCCCCCCAAAAAAAAAAAAAAAAAAAAAAGTATATATATACACGCTGGCAAAGAGGAGGCGAGTGCATATTGACCCAGGCAAACGGGGAGCGTCTCGTAACTGGGAAAAACACTCGGTGTTGGCCTGTCACGAGCGATCCAGTCACCTTGTGTGTGCCTGCGTTCTCCTGGTCAGAACAAACAAGTGTGACAGAGTAAGCGTCAGGCAGAATGGCACGTGTATATACTTTGAAGTGCTTCAATAGAGGTAAGTGAAGCAAGCAAGCATTTTTTTTTTTTTTATTAGACGTAAAAGGAAGACGCCGGAAACAATGAGGTGGTAAAATGTTGTGTTGTCAAGCGTAACATGTCTGATCCCCCAGTCATCCGCTCCATCCCACAGTCTGAATGTCGAAGTGGTCATGCCGGGGAGTTTGTCACCACAAACAGCTCCCCCGCCTTTTACGAGGTTTTGTTGTGGTGGTGGTGGTTGTTATTGTTTGATTTTTTTTGCTTTTTTGTTTTGTTTTGGTTTTGTTTGTTTGTTTGTTTGCTAGTGCCTTGCTCTTTTCTGTTACACTCTTTGACTCTCTGCTTTTTGAGGTTGCTGTTGTTGTCGTCCTCCTCTACTGTCGTCTACTCTGTGTGTGTGTGTGTGTGTGTGGGGGGGGGGGGGGGGTTGAGTGTGTGTGTTGTGTGTGTGTGTGGGGGGGGGGGGGGGGGGGATTATAGTGTGTGTGTGTGTGTCTGTCTCTGTATGTGTATGTGTACATATGAAATCAAAAGGGTTCGGTTTATCTGCTCACGAAACGGTTTTTAATTGTCTTTACAAAGAAAACAATTGCGTTTGAAGGTAGAGAAGCTGTCTGTGTAAAGGTTGATAATTATTTAATATACCCAAGCAAACGAGTTGAGTTTCTCGGTGCAATCTTCCACTAAAAACTTTTTTGGATTAAACATATCAATTACATTGCAGTAAAAGCTAGGGAAAAGAATTGGTTTATTACGTGTTCTTTCTGCTATACCTCTGATTACCTAGGGATCTAATCCTGTGTCTATGTCGCCTCAGGGCTAGTTCGTTCAATTCTGTCGTATGGCCAATAGTTTTTTTTACAGCTGGAAAGACAGATTTACACAAGCTAACCAGTATTGACTCGTTAGCCTTTAAAATTGCATTAGGACTTCCGCGATGAGCTTCAATTGATTTCACGTACAAGGAGGCTGGTGTGTTACCCTTACATGAACACAGGCTCAGTTGCGCCTGTAATTTTACAGTGAGAGCTAGAACCATCCCAAAGTCAGTAATGGCTGAACTGGATGGAAGTACGTTTATTTCAAGAGAGATCCGTAACAAATCGGTGTACGTGTCCCTAGGTGATTATGTTTTCCCATTGTTTCAGAACTGTAACCTGTAACTCTAAATGGTATTGCCGAGGTTCCATGTTG
>JADBJO010000663.1:445000-457500 GCA_016801955.1 Conus betulinus | reverse complement strand
ATGGCAGTACAACGCATCTACGTCATGGATGGACAACCTCATCGATTTTCGATATGGTGCTCTACTAGAGGAGCCCCACCGGGCTAGTAGAGTGCTGGGCCCTGTGCCTCAAAAGGGCCCACCCCATGCAACTGGTGGTCACCCCATCCCGGTGAGAGGAGCCAGGCATCAGAGGCGGAGGGAGCGGAAAAAATGATACTTGCAAAAAAAAAACCTCTCTGACCCTGGAGAAATCCCTAGACCACTCAACATTCTCCGTGGAATGCAGAGGGTGTCTACCTCAAAAAGATCCCACTTACTGAGAGAATGTGTACAGAAAACATTGATGTGGCCTGTATCCAAGAGACGCACCTGAAACCCAACCACAAGTTCAGAGTCAGAGGTTACCAAACCTTCAAGATGAACAGAGAAGGAAGACTGAAGGAGGAGGAGTGCAGATACTCGTCAAAAACAGTATTCCAGCCTCGGAATTTACAGTGGACACAAATCAGGAGGAAGCTGAAATCCACGGAATCAAAATTACAGTGGACAAGACTGTCATCACCATCTTCAATGTGTACTGCCCTCAAGACAAAGAGCTCTCTCTACAGAAAATGGACATACCACCATCAGAGAAACTGCATAGTAGTAGGCGATTTTAACAGCCACTCAACTTGTGGGGTTACAGTGAGAATGACGAAGAGGAGACGAAGTGGAGGACTGGCAGATAGAGAGCAGCCTGCTTCTGCTGAATGATACAGAAGACCCCACCAACCTTCTTCTCTCGCCGATGGCTCACCACGACCACCCCAGATCTTGCCCTTGCCACTGACGACCTTGCCCAAAAACCAGCAGGAAGGTACAGAACCAGTTGGCAGGCAGCAACCACAAACCAGTACTACTGGCCATCAATTTGCAGTACACATCAAGCAATGCCAAGTCCTTTCTCAGATGAAATTACAAGAAGACGGACTGGGAGATGTTCGCAGGCCTCTCTGACGAGTATTGTAAGACCATCAAAGTGGACGATTATAACATCAACAGAGCCACCAAAATCTTCAACCAAGCCATTCTGAAAGCAGCCTCAGAGGCAATATCACGTGGCGCTCTAAAGAACTACAGGCCATATTGGACAGAAAGAACTGCAGGAGCTTGAAGATGAAGTGACAAGGACTAGAGAGGAGGTGGAAAAAACCCAACACAAAAAACACAACACATCACTCTCAAAGTCTGCACTGCCAAATACAGAAAGGCCTACGTCCAAGCTGCAAGAACAAGCTGGATGGAGTAAACAGAAAGCTGAACCTTCACAGAGATGGCAACAAAGAGGCAGCGAACTGCTTCATAGACAGCTATGAGCATACCAGCAACATCTCTGTGACAGAGGACAGAAAAAAACAATCCATGATGAAATGAAGAATCATCAGGATGACCAAGACCAACCTGATTACATGGACAGGCCTTTCAAAACTGAAAGAATTAGAAGAAGCCGCAAAATCTTTACAGGACAAGAAATCTCCAGGTCCTGACAAAGTCACCAACGAGATGCTTAAACGCCTCGGCACCAAAGCAAAGACCAAACTCCTTGCTCTCTTCAACAACAGCTGGAAGACGGGGCACGTTCCACGAAGCTGGCGAGAAGCTGATATGGTGCCCATCCATAAGAAGGGCAAAGACAGAGTCAGGGCTGACAGCTATCGCCCCATCAGCCCCATCAGCCCCATCAGCTGCGTGGGCAAACTCCTAGAGCGTATGATCCATTCGCGGCTAGTTTGGTACCTTGAGAAGAACAGCCTCATCACTCCAGAGCAGGCAGGCTTCCGCCAACATCATTCCACTGACGATCAGTGACCTACATAGCCCAGAAGATCGAGGATGGCTTCCAGGACAACAGCATACTCTGGCAGTGTGGATAGACATGGGAAAGGCGTATGACAAAGTCTGGGAGTATGGCCTCCAGAGAAAAACTCCAGAGGAGTGGTGTGTAACTGGCTGTATGTACCAATGGATCTCGCAGTACCTGAAAAACAGGAAGGCCCGAGTCCATGTCAACGGAGCATACAGTCGGAAGAAGACATTGAGAGAAGGATTACCCCGAAGGATGTGTCCCTCAGCCCTACCCTTTTCCTTGTCTTTGTCAACGACATCGTCAGAGATGTGCCTCGCAATGTCCAAGGAGCCATCTATGCAGACGATCTTGTCCCATGGTGCTCGGAAGAGCACCTCACAACTGCCAACTACAGGCTACATCAGGCGCTGAATGTTCTCGAAAGCTGGACAAAACAGTAGTTGGTAACAACTGATGCTAAGAAGACCACTTACACTGTTTTCAGCCTCTCACCCAATGAACAGAAGGCCAACCTGAGCATCAATGGACAAACTCTGCTTGCTGAAAATAACCCCACGTACCTGGGAGTCAACTTTGACAAATGCCTGATGTGGAAGAAGAAGCAAGCAGAAAAAGAATTAAGAGCAAAAGTACGCCGTGCCCTCATGAAGAAGCTGGCAGGAACAACATGGGGTGCAGACAACACGACCCTCAGGAGACTGTACACTGGTAGAGTCAGGCCAGTGCTGGAGTATGGCATGACTGCATGGGGCACTACAGCCAATCCAATTTTGAACGGACCAGCAAGATTCAAAAACAAGCTGCCCGTATCATCACAGGAGCCATGAAGTCTACGCCAATCCAGGAGCTTGAAACCATCACAGAGCTCCAGCTCCTTGAGGACCGCAGAGACGCCAAAACTCCTGACCTAGGCTACCAAGTTCAAGAGGCTGCAAGGACAGACTGTGTCCCAGCCAACAAACGGACGGCTGAAGAGAGGGAGCTTCGTACACCAGAGCAGGATCTTAGAACGGCAACATCAAGATATCCTTGACCATGACCCCAAAGTGATACCCCAGTGTCTTTCTGTCCCTCCCTGGAGTGAAGGAACCCCTCCCGTCATCCAGTGCAGCATCCCTGGTGTTGGCCCAAAAGATTCCCAAAGCTGCCCTGAAAGAAAGTCCCTCACCCTTGAACACCTCCATACCCAGTTCCCCAAAGAGTCCCGGACTCATGTCTACACCGACGGCTCTGCAGCAGATGTCATTCGAAATGGAGGGGCAGGAGTCTATGTCCAATATTCAGGAGGCAGAGAAGAAAAGATCTGTCTCGCTACCAGCCTGTACTCCCACAAATTACAGAGCTGAAGCAGAAGCCCTGAAAACAGCAGCAGCCCACATCGAGGTCAGCCCCTACGCCAGCCACAACGTTGTCTTCCTGTCCAACGCCCTGTCCATCTTGCAGGCCTTTCAGTCCAACAAAGATCCAGAGCTCAACGATCTGTCCTCATCTCTCGCCACCCTCTGCACAAGTCACACAGTCACCCTGCAGTGGATTCCCTCCCACTGCAACGTACTCGGCAATGAGACTGCTGACTCCCTGGCAAAGGAGGGCACTACAAAGGAGCAGATGGACAGATCTACCAGCTACGCCGAATCCAGGACCATCATCAAGGCCATGCTGCAGAACAAGTGGAAGCAGCAGCATCCACGCCACAACAGAGCAGACCCGTACTAACTGCTGACTCGACGACAGAAGGTAGTCATCTCTTCAGGCTCAGGATAGGCCACGACAGCCTGAAACACCACCTATTCTCTAAACTCCGCATCGGCAACACAGAGAGCAGTGCCTCTGCAGAACAGGCAGCCAGACAACAGAACATCTGCTGCAGTCCTGCCCGTTCCTCCAAGCGCTTCGAGAGAAAACCTGGCCCGACCCAATACCAGGCCCGGAAGCTCTACGGAGGACTGGAGGACCTGCGACGTACTGCCACCTTTGTCGAGGAGATGGGGGAATCATCTAAAAGTCATGACGAACGAGACAACAATATACAAAAATGTAGACATCATGCAGACAATCTCATAAATCGCATCCCCTGTTCTTCAGTTATCCTTACTTAACCAGGAAGACAATATTTCATTATTCCGTTTGCACACTTATAAACTTAAGAACAAATGAAACGTCCATAACTTGCCAGCATTCCTTGGTTGACCAATTAGTTTCTCTCATCACACGGTGCGACGACGAGCGCTGAAGCTGTACACTGTTGTGTCCTCCCAACTGGCCAAATCCCAGTTGGGGGACACTGGCAACGTAGCTTGAGTCGCACCCTCAGACCAAGTCTCCCGGACTTCACTGCACATCACCCTCTCCACAGAAAGGGCTCCTGTCGGCCTCTCTCCCGCAGGTCTTCTCTGGCTGCAAACACCCCACCGTTGCCTGGCAGCTCAGTGTCTAGGCTCCAACAGGCTGACACGTCTTGCTGTCGATCGTCCCCCATCGGCTCCGACGCTACAGCAACCTCCACTGTCTACGTTCCCACCCAGGAGACAATTCTAAGCCGTCGTTGGCTTGAAGGCGACAGCAAACCTCTGCTTCTCGCTGTATTTTCTTGAGCCCTCAGCAAGACGGGCGAGTTCACCTTCCCTTAAGTGAGTCACACACTTCCTGGTTTTCCAAGCACCTTATATTCATTCTCAAACAAGATTGAACCCGAGTTAAACTGGTTCAACCAATGGAGTCACTGGCACACACACACATCACACGATTTGTACCAATAACTCCCCAAGTTATTTTTATTCCGCCAATGGAATTCCTAGTTACCTACACATACACACACACCACAGCTGCTAGCACCAACAAGGATTTGGGTACCAAGTGGTTAATGCGTAACCTCCTATTCAAACTCATGTCCGATTCCCGAAGCTACCTATTGTACTAACAGCCTGGACTTCTCTACCAGCCAGGACGGATGCTTCAAGTATTTACTACACTCTACAGACAACAAGGTGTAAATCACTCAATAGGCCGAAGCCTTCCATTCATTCCTCAGAACAAGAACGACTGAATGGTCACGGTACTCTGCCTGCAGGCCGACGGGTCACCAAACCGTGACGGTCACCTGACACGATCGCCCCCTTCAGGCCCACTGGAGAACCCAGTGAATAGTCGAGATGGACACTCTCTCCACCCAGAACCGGCAGGTCGGCATGTTCTTGTTACTAACCCCCTAGACATGCGAACCACTTCCCAGTAACTCTCCCTCCCTCAGTATACGACTCGGGGTATTCCCCTCTGGTGATGCCTGAGTTCGCACACTTGAAGAACCCAAGGAACTTGCTCTCAACAACAGCAAAACTACCCTTAATTTGCCTAAATGCTCGAAAACATTCGGCCGACTCATGACAATGTCATTAATCTTCTGTTTTAGGTTATCATAGAATTCCGGATCATCTTTGTTTGGTCCATAGATATTGACAAAGAGGAAGTTGTCATTCTGAATTTCTGCTAGAACAATTATATAATTTCCAGAGCTATCTTTAATGACTCTTTTGGCTTTAAGCTCAAAATTTTTATTAAAGAAAATTGCGACCCCTCTTGCATTTAATGTAAAACTTGAAAATATCCCTGGTATCCCCATTCAGCTACAATACATTGCTCCATGTTTTTCTCAAAATGCGTATCTTGCAAAACATAAACGGAATGTTTTTTTTTTCTCAAATAATGAGAGACATCACAGCTTCTCTGTGAATTATTGAGGCCCTGACAATCTACTGAAATAACAGATACACTACTATCCATAATTAACAAATGTTTGAAATGAATAATTTAAAAACATATACTCTCTTCTAAAACATCCCATTTCAAATCTTTTAGTGATATACATTGAAAAACCATAGAATAAATCCATCCACCTTAAAGAAAGCAACAGAGTTGTAATAGACAAAAAAATCTTAAAGGACAAGAAAAAGAAAAAAAAAAACATATTCATAAGCACAAATCAAACCTTAAATATGCCAGTAAAAGACAATAAAATAGATCAATATGCAGCCAGTTCAATTACAAGCCAAACAGGAGTGTGTGCATTAAATAGACGGAAAAAGAAAAATTAGATAGCAGCAGGATCTTTGCCTGCCAAGCAAAATATATCAAAACAGTTCACTGTGAACATTCACAGATACTGTGCCAGCATACGCAACGGTTAAATGTTTGTACATGTGTAAACATGTTTTCGAGTATGCGCACTTAAGGGATACACGCATGTGTTTCCACATAACTATGGTTAACAAAGAAATTAAAAGAAAAAAAGGGGAGGGGGGGGGGGAGACATGTAATCCACATTTTTTTTTTTTTTGGGTCAATCACCAATCACAGATGTGCAACAGGAATCTTCATTGAAGAGAAGGAACCGAAACTTCAAACGCAGAAGCACAAACGAGAGAGAGAGAGAGAGAGAGAGAGAGAGAGAGAGAGAGAGAGAGAGAGAGAGAGAGAGAGAGAGAGAGAGGGTATTTCATGTTTTAGATGGGGTGACATATCATTTACTGCACTGTTAGACTGTTTAGTTTACACAAGTAGATCACATCTTTACAACCGAAGAAAGACACCAAACACCGGCCAAGAGCCAAAATGGACCAGACCAAATTTTCAACAAAATCATCATTTAAAAAAACACACACACACTTAAAGAAAACTTAAAATATCAGCCACACCTTGCAATGCAAAAAACAGTATGAATCAAGTGTGTGTGTGTGTGTGTGTGTGTGTGTGTGTGTGTGTGTGTGTGTGTGTGTGTGTGTGTGTGAGTGAGAGTGAGTGCGTGTGGTGCGTGCGCGCGCTTGCACCTGCGCTCGCGTGCGTGTGTGTGTGTGTGTGTGTGTGTGTGTGTGTGTGTGTGTGTGTGTGTGTGTGAAGCCGCATCAGTTTGAGAGATGCACCCATGAAGTATGAAAAGATGTAAAAAGCATACAGTGATCAGCAATCTCGTATGTCCATCCCATTTCAGTCGTTATGTTCCATAAATGTACACATACATACATAATAATGTATACACGTCAAGGGAGACAAGCAAGGTGTTTTTTTGTTTTGTTTTGTTTTGTTTTGTTTTTTTTGTTGTTGTTTTTTTTTTCTTCTTCCTTACGTCCAACCTGGCATGTTCTTCATTTAATCAGGCTTTTCCGGACTGAGCGACTTTCCTTTATACTGACATTGGACCTCTTTCACTGTAGATCTGACGGAATCAAAACGGATGTCTACCGTTCACAACGAGACACCCACGAAAAGGGTGGACCGCGATAAAGTTGAAGTCGCTGACAAGACTTACTCCCCTTGCATCCGTCGCTTGGACATTGACACCGTCCACGTCATCATTATGGCTGACAACAGAAGTATGATTGGCATGATGGCGTTAGCTAATAGTATTGTGCAGAACACAAAATCTGACGTCATGTTTCATTTCGTCACAGTTCCGTCTGACGTTGCCGTCCTGAGGTCAGTGCATACTGTACTTGTTGCTGTTCTTTGTTATAATCGCATCTCTTTGTTATAATCGCATCTCTTTGTCATAATCGCACTGTTTTGCTTGTTATAATGGTCTCTTTTTGTTTCTTATAATCGCATCTTTTTGTTTTTATAATCGCATCTTTTTGCTTGTTATAATCGCATTTTTTGTGTGTTATAATCGCATATTTTTGTTTGTTATAATCGCATTTTTTTTTTTTTTTTTGTTACAATCGCATATTTTTGTTTGTTATAATCGCATCTTTAGGATTGTTATTATGGCATCTTTTTGTTTGTTATAATCGCATCTATTTGTCATAACTGCATCTTCTTGTTTGTTATATTAGCATCTTTTTGTTTGTTATTATCGCATCCTTTTGTTTGTTATAATCGCTTTTTTCCTTTCTCCTTTTTCATTCTGCCTACTCTACTCAGGTTTAGACTATTTCACAAGTTTAAATCTAGTTATTTTGTAATGTTTTACACTCTCTCGTGATTTTGTTTCATCCAACCCATCCAACTTTTTTACCACTGTGGTGACATAATTTTGTACACTCATGGGACAAAAGTCTGTCACCTCTCGGCACTTCCGGCGCTGACTACGTGCAGGCACCTGTTGCTGAAAAACTTCTTATTCTTACCTTTAGGCTGGACTTAACTTGCTAGTACTTGGTAATCTGGCCCCTCCGACTAGAAACATGCTGACAGCGTCTCGGTAGAGAGTCGTAAAGGGAGTGGAGGAGGTAGCAAGAGTCAGTTGATTCCAGCAAGTGGTGAGTGCACGGCGTAAATCTGCGACAGTTGTGATGCCGCGAATGTTTTTTTTTTTTTTTTTTTCTTACGTTGAAACTTTCTTAAGTGAGTCTTGAGGACTCGCCACACGTTCTCAATCGGGTCTAGGTCTGGACTTTGAGGGGGCCAGAAAAACACGGGAAGTCTGTGCTGTCGCTTCCTGGTCTCGGTGTGAGGTACCAACGTTTGTTTGAGTAGTGGTCAGTAAGAAACGGCAGAAGTTGTTTTTCTGCACATCAGTGTACTTCTGAGTGTTCACATTGCCTTCCAGGGACACCAGTAGTCCAACTCTGTCATACGAAATGCATCCCCACACCATCAAATTTCAATGTAGTCTTTAGGCCAAGATGGACGCTGCACAGAGAAAGCGCTGACCACTTCTCTTCGACTTTCCTCCGTAGTTTTATACGTCCACTGGGTTTGATCACAATGGTAATTTCATCACTGAAAATAACATTTTCCACTGATCGTTCACAGCCCAGTGAAGTTAACTCCTACAGTACTACAGCTGCTTCTTTCTGTTCACTTCCTTGATGACTAGTTTCCTCACTGGGGGTTGATTGGAATAGCCACGTCCCTGCACATTTCGCTTGAGCGCCTTTTGGCTGACTTCAACGGAGGTTGATGCATGGAATTCGGCTGAAATTTCAGAAGACCTGTCCCGTTTTACGATCTTTGACAGTGCAGAGACACGCACCTGTTTGTGAACACTCTGGGCCTACCACACTCTAGATTTGTATTCTACTGTTTTTTTCTGTCACAATAGCACTTGTAAACTTTCCCGACGGTTGACCTGTTCAAACGCATTTGCCACCTCAAACACCCCAAGCCCCTGATCTTCCAACGGCACAATGTTTTTTCTCGTCTCCTCTGTGAGCTGTTTGTTTGCCGATGCCATGCCAGATCTAACAGCAAACCGCTAGTACCAAACGACAGTTCAACGCTTTTCTTCACTTCACACAAAAGAGCACACTTGTGAAAATTACGTGAGTGGCTTTCGGTACACAAACAGGTCACCAACGCTGAAATATTGGCTAGACAATGTAGTGGAAACGAACACTTCAGATCTGTCCGCCGTTAGAGGGGTCAGACTTTTGTCCCTTTTACCTGCACCACTCTACAGGTGTTGCATTTTTGTACCATTCTGATCTTGTATTTTTTACCCACTCTGGTAACTGTCATTTTCAACCACACTGAGGAGTTTGTCATTTTAAACCACTCTGTCAACTTTGTCATTTTTCCCACTCTGTTGAATTTGTCATTCTGAACCACTCTGACGACCTTGTCATTTAGTGCCACTCTGGTAACTTTCTCATTTTTCAACCACTCTGTTGAATTTGTCATGCTGGACCACTCTGACGACTCTGTCAGTTTGAACCACTCTGACGCTTTTGTCATTTTGAACCACTCTGACGCTTTTGTCATTTTGAACCATTCTGACAACTTTCTGAACCACTCTAACGACTTTGTCGTTTTCGATTTCAATCACACTGACAACTTTGTCATTTTGAACCACTCTGATGACTTTGTCGTTTTGAGCCACTCTGACAACTTTGTCATTTCGAACCACTTTGACGACTTTGTCGTTTTGAACCACTCTGATGACTTTTGTCATTTTGAACCACTCTGATGACTTTGTCATTTTCATCCACTGTGTGACGACTTTGTCATTTTGAATCACTCTGATGACTTTTTCATTTTGAACCACCCTGATGACTTTGCCATTTCGAACCACTCAGACGACACTGTCATTTTGTTCTCTTCTGCTGACGACTTTGTCATTTTTGTACCACTCTCATGACTTTGTCATTTTGAACCACTCTGATGACATTGTTATTTTGAACCACTCTGACAACTTTGTCACTTGTACCATTGTGATGTCATTTTCAACTACTCTGGCGACTTTATCATTCAGTAAACCATTCAAGTGACTGTAATTTTCTACAGCTCTGATGACTGTAATTTGGCACCATACCAGTCATTTTACATGTTTGTCTTAATTAAATGACTTTGTGATTTGTTACTCTGTCAGCGCGATAATTTTACAACACACTGATGACTTTGTAATTTTGTAACACTGTTTACTGTAATTTCGGACCACTCTTCTGATTTTGTAATTTTGTAGCACTCCGTTAACTTTGAAATATACCACTCTGTTGCCTTTTTAATTTCAAGCCACTCCAATGACCTTGTAAATTTGAATCACACTGATGACCCTATAAGTTTGTACCACTTTGCTAACATTTTGTAATTCTAATCAGCATGTAGTTTTGAGCCTGTGTGTATATGGGGTCTATGTGTCTGTCTGTGTGTCTGTTCATGTTTGCGCGCACGCGAGCGTGTGTGTGTGCGTGCGTTCGTGCCTGCGCGCGCGCGCGCGCGCGTGTGTGTGTGTGTATAAGAGAGAGAGAGAGTGTGTGTGGGTGTATGTGTGTCTATCCGTGCACGAGTGTGTGTATGTGTGTGCGCGCGCGCACACTCGCACGCGTGCGTGCGTGCGCGTATGTATATGTGTGTGCGCGTGCGTGTGTGTGTGCGCGTGTGTTTGAGCAGGCGATGGATCAACGGAAGCATACTAAGGTCTGTCTCACACGAGGTCATCGAACTGCCCCGGGAGAGACTGAAAGGCAAATTCGTTGTCCGATCCGCCCGGAAAGACCTGGCGTGCGAGGTAGATTTGTTGGGACTTATCAGTCTATTAAATATTTTTCTCTGGGATCATTAGTATGATGCTGCTTTGGGTATTGGATCGCAGCTTATGGGACAGACCTCTGTAGTTACAGGTTCTTACGTCATGTGGCAAGAGAGAGGAGCAAAGCATTCGCTGCCGTGGATCTTCAAGATGCACACACGACTGCCAGACAGCAACTCTCGCGACTCAGATCCAGCCTCAGAAGGCCAGTCCGACATGATTATGTTCACAGTGAAACAGTAGCAAACAGGCGTAGTAATAACAGATCTCAACATGTTTCGGACGTCACATCCAGTATCAAACAGGCGTGGTAATAACAGATCTCAACATGTTTCGGACGTTACATCCAGTATCAAACAGGCATAGTGCTAACAGATCTCAACATGTTTCGGACATTACATCCAGTATCAAACAGGCATAGTACTACTAACAGATCTAAACATGTTTCGGACGTTACATCCAGTATCAAACTATCATAGTACTAACAGATCTCAACATATTTCGGACGTTACATCCAGTATGAAACAGGCGTAGTAATAAGAGATCTCAACATGTTTCAGCCGCTAGATCCAGTATAAAACAGGCATAGTAATAACAGATCTCAACAAGTTTCAGACGTTACATCCAGTATGAAACAGGCGTACTAATAACAGATCACAACATTTGAAAAGAGAGGGGTTAGTTACCGCCAAGGACACAGACAAACAAGAGTACAGGACTAGACACAACGCATTTCGACCTCTTGGGTCTTCTTCAGGCGAAAACACACAATATTTAGGACAGTGACAAGAAGAACATGTAGCCACTTAGCTGCGCTTCTCCTGTTCGTCTCCAAATTGAAAATGGCCGCCAGATGGAAACGAGGGGATTATGGGAGAGGAAGAGGGGGGGGGGGGGGGGGGGGGGGGGGGGGGGGGGGGGGAAGAGGTCGAAAATGCATTGTGGCTAGTCCTGTACTCTTGTTTGTCTGTGTCCTTGGCGGTAACTAACCCCTCTCTTTTCAAATTTTGCTTCATTTTCTACACTCGGTCATTGTTTTGAAACATCTCTCAACATGCTTCGGCCACTACATTCAGTATGAAACAGGTAGTAATAACAAAAAAACGTTTCAGAAGTTACATTCAGTATGAAACAGGCATAGTAATAACAGATCTCAACATGTTTCAGCTGCTACATCCAGTATGAAACAGGCGTAGTAATAACAGATCTAACATGTTTCAGTCGCTACATCCAGTGTGAAACAGGCGTAGTAATAACAGATCTAACATGTTTCAGTCGCTACATTCAGTATGAAACAGGCGTAGTAATAACAGATCTCAACCAGTTCCAGACGTTACATCCAGTATATCTAAAACTGAAACCATCAGCTCCAGCTGGAGTGCCAGGACAGACGCTTGGAACGTTAGGAGTTTCAATCAGGGGCGACAGGGCAGAGGTGTGTGTACCCAGTCCAGCATGAGGGATTACTCATTTCAAACGGTCATAATGACCGCTTTGTTCGACATTTATCTCGTCAGAAATAATTTGTTTTCAATTTATGTTATAAACGTTGTTGCTAAAAAAAAATAATAAAATAAAAACAACAACACAACAACAACAAAACACGACTTTCATCCTTTTCAGCCTGATCAGGCGTCGTAATATTACTCATCATGTAACTATCATTACGATGTGGAGAAAAGCTTCACTCTGATTCATAGACATGCGCAC
>JADBJO010000663.1:425000-442500 GCA_016801955.1 Conus betulinus | reverse complement strand
ACGACGTTGTGGCGGGAGTCAACATGTGCGACTTCAGGACTCACTCAAGGTTTCCGGTGAGATAACTCTTACAGTATGTGAGGTAACTCTCAGAATATGTGAGATAAGTCTCAAAATATATTTTGGTCCAGTTGTTTGTGATGTATGATGCTGTAAACACTCAGTGTATGTTTCGTCAAGTGCTTGTGCTGTACAGTGTTGTGAACACTTGGAGTATGTTTGACCGAATTGTTTGTGCTGTGTGGTGTTGTAACCGCACGGGATGTGCTGTGTTGTGTTGTATTGTGCAGTGTTGTGTTGTAAATTCTCAGAATGTGCTGGGTTAGGTTGTTTTGTGCTGTGCTGTTTTGTACACACTCAGGGTATGTTGGGTTGACACTTTTTGTGCTGTGTGGTGGTGTGACAAACACTCTGAGTATTTTGGATTGAGTTGTTCTGTGTTGTGGTGTATTATAAACACTTGGAGTATGTTGGGTTGATTTGTTTTGCCATGAGTCGTGTTGCAAACGCCCATGGTGTTTGGGTTGAGTTGTTTTGCAGTGTGTTGTTTTGTCAGTACCTGTGTCGGATCAGGTGAGTTCGTTTGGGCTGTCGCGAATATTCAGAGTGTGCTAGGTAGAATTATTTTGTGCTGTTTGTATTGTGAAACACTGAGGGCATGTAAAGGTGAGTTGCTTCTGCTTTGTTGTGTTGTGAACTCTCAGAATATGTTCGATTGGGCTATTCTTTGCTGTGTCGTTTTGAAAATACCCTGTGCATGTTCCGTTATGTTGTATTGTGCTGCGTTGTTTGTTTGTTTGTTTTTAAAAAACCAGGGCGAGTTTGGGTGCGTGGTTTTGTGTTGCGTCACTTTGTAAACACTCAGAGTATGTTGGGTTGATACGTTGTATGCTGTGCCGTGTTCTAAACACTCAGAGTATGTTGTGTTGAATTATTTTGTGCTGTACCGTGTTGTAAACACTCAGAGTATGTTGTGTTGAGTTATTTTGTGCTGTACCGTGTTGTAAACACTCAGAGTATGTTGTGTTGAATTATTTTGCGCTTTACCGTGTTATAAACACTTAGAGTATGTTGTGTTAAGTTATTTTGTGCTGTACCGTGTTGTAAACACTCAGAATATGTTGTGTTGAATTATTTTGTGCTGTACCGTGTTGTAAATACTCAGAGTATGTTGTGTTGAATTATTTTGTGCTGTGCCGTGTTGTAAATACTCAGAGTATGTTAAGTTATTTTGTGCTGTACCGTGTTATAAACACTCAGAGTATGTTGTGTTAAGTTATTTTGTGCTGTACCGTGTTATAAACACACTCAGAGTATGTTGTGTTGAATTATTTTGTGCTTTGTTGTGTTTTAAATACTCAGAGTATGTTGTGTTATTTTGTGCTTTGTTGCGTTGTAATTATTCAGAGTATGTTGGGTTGAGATGTGTCGTGCTGTGTTGTGTTTTAAACACACGAGTAGTATGTTAGGTTGACTTGTTTTGTGTTTTGTTTTGTTGTGATGTAAACACTCAGAGTATGTTGGGTTGAGTTATTTTGTGCTTTGTTGTGTTGTAAATACTCAGAGTATGTTATGTTATTTTGTGCTTTGTTGTGTTTTGTAATTACTCGGAGTATGTTGGGTTCAGATGTATCGTGCTGTGTTGTGTTTTTAAACACACGAGTATGTTAGGTTGACTTATTTTGTGTTTTGTTGTGATGTAAATACTCATAGTACGTTGTGTTGAGTTATTTTGTGCTTTGTTGTGTTGTAAACATTTAGAGTACGTTGGGGTGAGTCATTTGTGCTGTGAGTGTTGTAGATACTCAGAGGATTTTTGGCTGAGTTGAACAGAGCAGTGAGTTTTGTAAATATTCAGATTACGTCAGGTCGAGTTGTTTTACGCGGTGTTGTAAACACTCACGGTATGTTGGGTTGAATTGCGATGCTGTATCATGTTGTAGATACTCGGGAGTACATGAGGCTGATTTCTTTTCTGTTATGTTATGAGTTTATTGGATCGAATTGTTTCTACTGTGCTGTCTGTGAACACTCAGGGCGTGTCGGGCTCTGTTGTTCACGGCTGTGCTGTATTGTAAAATACAGAACGTGCTGAGCAGCTGCGTCATGTTCAAAACACGTATTAGGCTGAATAGTATGCGAGTGTGTGAATGTCTGTGTTTTGTCGCGGTGTATACTCGTGGTATAATTTTGTTTATTGTCCCATCTTCTGTACCACCTCGGTGGCATTGCACCCACGCCGTTCATTCCGACCCTTTGTACACAGCCACAGCCCGGCCCGGCTCGCCACAGCCCCAACACAGGCAATCCACAGGGCAGTCAATATCACGTCATCATGAGGCAACCCACCAGAGGAGACACTGCACTGCCGCCGAGTCACTTTGGTGGTGTTCGGTGGTGCCTGTTCTGACCCCAAATACCCAAACACACACCTACTAAGCCCCTTGCTGACCATTATTGCTTAGTCGCGGAGCCGGCGTGAGTGAGCTCTCCCTCCGGAGAGCTCCACCACGTCCGTCCAACGACCCATAAATTTGCCTGATACCGGTGACCCCGACAAAATCAAACCAAGGCCTTAGATGTAGAGAGGCAAGCAAAACAGGTCACCATGAGACAGGGCATGAAGGGCCCACTGAATTTCAGACTTCTTTATGCTGACCGATGAGGATAAGGATGATGAATGGATTTCCATTCTGGTCTGAGACTGCATGACAGGGCTGTACTCAATCTTTATTTTCATAAAATATCCCGGCGTCGACCAGACCCGAAAGATACAGACACGTACAATACTGATCAGGAAATTTTGAGCAAAACTCTCAGAGACGCATACATTAAGTGGATGAAACTCGATTGTGTGGTCCCAGTCATCCCAGTTGAGCCCATAGCAAACTCAACTCTAGACAGGAGCCACCAGCTACTGTAGCGAAGTGATTAGCGTCGCGGACTCCCGGCTGGGAGGTCGTGGGTTCGAATCCCATCAGAGTCATGTGGGCCATGTGTTCCACGACAACATGATTGGATATGTCCTTTCTAATGGTGACTGTGCAAACTCCTTCAACATCTTAAACGGAGTGAAACAGGGTTGTGTCTTCGCCCCCCATGTTGTTCAACTTGTTCTTCATGCAGGTCCTTCTTCATGCTGTGAAGGATCTGGACATGGGGGTATGCATCAAGTATGGCTCAGATGGTTCAGTGTTCGACCTCCGTCGTCTTGCAGCTCGTACCAAGATCCTGGAGAAATTCATCCTTGAAGTCCTTTTTGCGGATGACTGTGCTCTCATGGCACACAAAAAAAAACACCTGCAGGTCATTGCAGAACACTTCGCAAACGCATCCAAGCCGTTCGGACTGACAATCAGTGTTGGAAGAACGGAGGTCCTGGTCCAAGCCGCCCATAACACAACAAAGCCCCCGCTAGACATTACCACTGATGAAGTCCAACTGAAGCGCGTGGAGAACTTCAAGTATTTGGTCGGCGTTATCTCTGTAGATGGTTCACTAGACAAAATCATGTCCAGGGTCCAGAAAGCCAGCCAGGCCCTCGGAAGATTAAGAGTGAAGGTCCTCCAGCAGAAAAAAACATGAGACTGTCTACAAAGCTTAGGATCTACAAGGCTGTAGTCCTTTCTTCGCTACTGTATGGATGTAAAACGCGGACCCTGTATCGAAGACAAATCAAGCAGTTAGGACAGTTCCATAGGCGATTGCTGCGCATGATTATGGGCATTCTCTGGCAGGACAAAGTCACAAACCAAGAGGTGTTGGACAAAACTGGCTTGACAAGCATTGAGTCAATGTTGCTGAAGGCTCAGCTACGCTGGACTGGGCACGTCATCAGAATGGACGACAGCTGCATTCCCAGACAGCTGATGTATGGTGAGCTCAAGGAAGGCTCACGCAGACAGGGAAGGTCCAAACTGAAGTACAAAGATACCCTTAAGAGCAGTCTCAGATGGTGCGGCATCCAGCCTCGCGAGCTCGAACCCTTGCTGCTGACAAATCATCATGGAGGTCCCTCACCTTCAAAGCAACAGCCGCCTTCGAAGAGGACAGAAGACTGCATCTCGCCGCTGCAAGGGACAGACGACACAGGGCGTCGTCCTCCTCAGTCCCAAAGTCAGTCCATCGGTGTGTCATGTCTTCGCGCCTCTGTGCTTCCAGCTTCGGGCTGCGGAGTCACATGCGCTGTCATCGTCATTGCTGAGTACACAGACCATCGTCATCGTTGGCTTCCGACAGAGCACTACGGTCACCATCCTCATCATTACCGTCATCATCATTCTCATCATCCTCACCATCATCATCTTTGTCGTCATTACCACCGTCCTTGCCTGAGCTCGATCCAGGAACCGTGGCTTGAAGCTGACTGTGCCGTGTGTTGCAGACGATTGGCTTGATTCTGAACTACAGCCTTGCCCAGGTGCAGCAGCAGGCCATCCCCAAGGACTCCTGTATGATGAACGCAGGCATGTTTCTGGCCGACCTCCAGCTGTGGGAGAAGCACAACATCTCCCAGCACCTGCAGTTTTGGATGGAGCTCAACACCAGGTACACACTTTCTTCAAACCGACAATGATTTGTCACGGTACTAACCACTGTGGCGCGTTAACACATCACTAGCCAGGTTAATGACCTAAAATCTTGATAATACCAGGCATATTACAACAGGTAATCTGAAATTTTGTTTAATGCTTATTGTTATTCAACAGGTGGTCTTAGATCTTGGTATGTAACAATCTCTACATAATAGATGGACTAGGATCTTGATCAATACTGATCGTTATAGAACAGGTAAGCTTGTTTTTCCTTCGCTGTGGCTCTTCAAAGGTGAGATCCTGCTCCTTTTGTGGTAATTTACACCATTTCTTTGCCAGTCTGTCGACCTTCTCGATTCTTTACAAAGACAATGGTACAGTATCAGGGTATCCACTGTATTACCAGTGTATCCTGTGCACTGCAATACACCACCATGGTACTTGCAACGGGACTTGCAACGATGTCGATTCTTTGTTTTGGGAAAGTTTGAAAGACAGACAGGGCATATGTAAACATGATAGCTTTTTTGCGGGATGCATCACAGGTCTAAAGAAAAATGGTTTCTGGCAGCGGGTTAGGTTCCTTCTTTTCGGCTTAGTATTCGGAAGAACGCAGACTAACTGGATGATTGTTGGGTGGACTCCCCGTCTATCAGTGTGAGAAAGATTCCCCACCTCCATTTCAGCGCTAAAATAAGGTATTTGTCTTGCATTTTGTACTTAAGAAAACCCAGTATTCGCGTACAAGTTTCATTAATTTCATTCTGTTTCCGGTATAATGGAAACCGGCGTTGAAGTGCGGTATTTGAATTGTTCTCCGAACGCTTAGGAAGCCAGTGTTCTTGTATAGTATTGTCGGGTTTACTGTTGTTACAGTCCAGATTTCATTTGTATACGTCAAGGAAACGAGTGTTCAAGTTCATTATTTGTTTTGTGTTCTGTGGCGAGAAAAAAGGAATCAAGTGTGGAAGTTCAGTGTTATTTTCTGGCAATCCACAGGGAGCAGTCAATGTCAAGTCGTCAAGAGGCAACCCACGGAGGAGACACTGCACTGCTGCCGAGTCACTTCGGTGGTGTTCAGTGGCGCCTGTTCTGATCTAACATACGCAGGACACCACCTACTAAGCCCCCTACTGACGACAATAATTGCTTAGTCGCGGAGCCGGCGTGAGTGAGCTCTCCCCCCGGAGGGCGCCACCACGTCCGTCCAACGACAGCCCCCATGGACCCGCCGATACCGGTGACCCCGACGGAACCAAACCAAGGGACAGACGCGGAGAGGACATCGAAATGAGGTCACCATGAGAGCAGGGGGCATGAAGGGCCACAGAACTTGAGACTTTTTTTTTTTTTTTTTTTTTATGCTGATCGATGAGAATGAGGATGATTAAGATGATGCTACGGATTTCCATTTCGGTCTGAGACTACATGACAGGGCTGTACTCTACGCTTCCTTTCATAATATATCCCGGCGTCAACCAGGC
Organism: Conus betulinus; assembly: GCA_016801955.1. Lineage (NCBI taxonomy): Eukaryota > Metazoa > Mollusca > Gastropoda > Neogastropoda > Conidae > Conus > Conus betulinus. The sequence continues at coordinate 436,481 of JADBJO010000663.1, read as the reverse complement.
CCGAGAGATACAGGCACCTGCAGTGTTGGTCAGGAAATTGACCACACACTCTCAGAAACGCATCCATTAAGTGGATGAAACTCGACTGTGTGGTCCCAGTCTTCCCAACTGAGCCCGTAGCAAAAACTCAAACTCTGGGTAGGAGCCGGTCGGGGCAGAAAAAAACCCACATGACTCTGATGGGATTCGAACCCACGACCTCCCAGTTAAAGCTAAGTGTCTATTCTGTATTCTGTTACCCATAAGGAGCGACTGTTAAAAGTCAGAAATTGTTTAGTGTTCAATCATGAAGAGAGCCGGTGTTACAGTTCAAGTGTGTTTGGTATTTTGTTATAAAGGGAGACGGTGATTCGGTTCAGTGACCTGGGCACCGGTTCACAGGCCGTGCTTAACATCGTAGTGCATGACAAGTACTCTTCAGTTCCCAAAGAATGGAACACACGTAAGTAGGCTTGACTGTCAGGGCAAAAGAGTATCACTGGATCAATCGCTAACATAGCGAACGCACTTTGTGTGTGTGTGTGTGTGTGTGTGTGTGTGTGTGTGTGTGTGTGTGTGTGTGTGTGTGTGATCTTTATTTCTCCTCAAGTATGAGTGAGTGAGTGTACGTGTGTGTGTGTGTGTGTGTGTGTGTGTGTGTGTGTGTGTGTGTGTGTGTGTGTGTGTGCGTGCGTGTGTGCTTGTGTGTGTATGTGCGTGCTTTGTGTATGTGTGTGCTTGTGCTTGTGCTTGTCTGCGTGAGTATGTGTGCGCGCGCACGCACGCGCTGATTGTATAACATGTGATTTCGTTACTTTTCCTCAAGTATACATGCTTGTCAGTTTTCTACGGTATACAGCAGCTACAAATGGCTCCGGCGTTTTAAGACACATTTTGAAATATGCACCATCATTATTAACATTACATATGAAAGCAGCAAAGTGAACGATCTTGTTTCCGCTATCACGGTAAAGGGAATTTAAAAAAGTAAAAAAAAGAAAAAACCTGTTGCGCGACAGAAGGGGTGTCGTGACGATCGCTCGGCCACTCAGACTCCCTCAGACTTTGCCATACCCAAGGTTAAAAGAGTCCAAAGAAATAGAGGAAGAAAAAAGAAAAGAAAAAAAAAGTTTAAACGGAAACTTGAAAAGAGAAACAGAAAAAAAAAACAGAAAATACTTTGTTGGCCAGTGGCAAACTATGTCACAAACCTAACAAAAGAAAGAAAGAGACATTATTTTGGTTAAAAACACAAACAAAATCAACCCGCACGCGACCGATGCACACAATAACGAAAAGAAAGGGAGAAAACTCTGCACTTACCCTTTACCCTGCAACCTTCCTTTTCAACACTCCAGCGATGTTACATTTATGTACACTTGAGTCGATAGGGTGAATTACCTCTAATATCAACTAAGGTCTGTGTGTTTTTGTCTCGTTGCTAAAATTGCGAGCAGCGCCGTTCTTTTCTGTGCCGGCTAATTGGTTGATTGAAGTCCACTCGATATACTTTGAAACATTTCAAAGTTCATCTGGTGTATGCGTGCACGTGTATGTGTGTGTATGTGTGCAGTGAGCGGATTCCATAGGACGGTGCGCCATCCAAAATTACTTCACTGGAACGGAAGGATCAAGCCCTGGCTCAAGTCTTCTGGGTTGTACATCTCTGAGTGGAAGAAGTATTACGTGCCGGACCCTGACAAACGCACTGAGCCCGGCAACAGAGGGAATGGAAAGAGGAAACCATCCTAGAATCCCCATTTCCGTGGAGGGCTCAATCAATGACTTTCTTTTTGCAAATTAAAAATGCATGTTTTATTGCCTTGTCTCTTCGGTACTCTGTTTGAAGGAGTGGAGGAAAAGAGAAATGCGGGCAGATGTGTCAGTAAACCACACCACATGACACACATCATACCATCCACAAATCACACCACATCATATTACACATACCACGCCACACCACATTACACACACCACACCACGTCACGCACGAACACACACACACACACACACACACACGCGCGCGCGCGCGCGCGCGCGCGCGCGATACCAATGCATTAGTATCATTATTTTGTAATACAGATGCTACTGACAGTGAAGTTGAGATATGAATCGACCCATCCTACGGATCCTTTAATGATGATAACTTAATTTGTCCATTATGTAAAAATTCACAAGAAAATGATGTTCACATCGTTCGTTGTTGTCCAGCTCTCAAAACCATTCGTGAAATTTGTATTTGTCCTAAAAAAAACTATCCTGATTAAAAATGTGCTTGTTAATGTCTTCAACCTCCACTAAATTTATCCAGATGGTAGTTTTTATTTCCGTTGTTGCTATACTGTATATATGCACCCCTCATAAGGGACCCAGCCTACATATGAATAAAGTATCTGTCTGTCTGTCTGTCTCTCTCTCTCTCTCTCTCTCTCTCTCTCTCTCTCTCTCTCTCTCTCTCTGAAATAAAGAAACTTCAAATCACCACCCTTAATAATTGGACATTATGTAGAAACCCATCTTCCACATACGAATGGTATGACAACTTTGTACAAATGATGGATCGGATCTGTCACAAAAATTCAAATATACTACCGTTAGGGGACTTTAATATTGATATGTTAAAACAACAACCAGCTTGGACGAGTACACTGTCACTTAATGCACTCGATCAGTTAGTACAAACCCCAACGAAAGTAACAAAAACAACTGCGACTCTTATTGATCACGTATACACAAACAACAAAACAGCAATATTAGATGTTTTTCAGTGGTACATTCTGGTATTAGTGATCACTGTCCAGTCTTCTGCACGTGGTCCTTAAGGCTCCCAAAACCACCACCCAAAGGACACGCGACCATCCAATACCGCTCTTTCAAAAAAAGTTTAATGAAACAGCATACCTCTCTGACTTAAACATTTCCCCATTTTACTTAACTTATAATTACTCAGACGTCAATGATGCACTGTCCCTCTGGTACCAAACGTTTCCTCACCATCATAAATAAAGACGCGCCGTCACATCAAAAAAAGAGTTAGGCATCCGCAGATGAACCCGTGGTTAACACCAGAATTCCTGCAAGAAATGGTTCTACGTGACCAGCTCAAGCCAACAAATTTTTTTGACGAATACAAAGAGCAGAGAAACTTTGTTTCAAACGAAGTTGAAAAAGCCAACGAGACTACTTCAGTCAAATGATAACGGATGCTAAAACCACAGCGCCAATGTGGAGGGCAATAAACACTATTGTACGCAACAAGCGTACAGATTCACAGACTCAAGCACAAACATCACCCCAGACGAATTAAATAACCATTTTCTGTCATTATCAGATACCCTTACTCAAGCTTCACAGACTATAAGAGCTCCAAATGAATATACATGCCCGACTTCCCTAATATTTTGCAAACAAAAAACTTTGATCCAGTAACTCAATCAAAATTCCTCTTCTTGCTGTACTTGAAGTAGGAATGCACATAGCGCAATTACAGAATAAAAAATCCATGGGTCCTAATAACATACCCGCATTCCTTCTCAAACTCGCTCTACCTTACATTGTTGAGTCTCTTACATACATATATAATTTCTCCATTGAAACCAATGTTTTCCCTCAAGCGTTTAAAAAGGAACGAAAGTAATCCCCCTTCCAAAATCAAATGATTTGTCGGATCCAAATAATTTCAGGCCTGTATACTTACTTTATATTCTATCCAAACCCTTTGAAAGACACATACATACACACGTATCTCAGTTCATGGAGAAATACTGTTTCACCCACTCCGATCTGGATTCCAATCTAATCACTCCTGCCACACAGCATTATCACGAATGATGTGACTCGTGGCTTTCAAATATGAACCAATCACAAATGACAGGGGTTGTCTTTCTTGACTTCAAAAAGGCGTTTTGATCTTGTTGATCATTCCGTTTTTCTAAAGAAACTATCTGTCTGCTTGAACCATACCCCGACAGTCTCATTATTCCAATCATACTTGAACGATAGGACTCAGTATGTGGTGCATAATGGCAAAACCTCCGCTTTAGACTTTGTCAGACATGGAGTCCCACAGGGCTCAGTACTAGGCCCCCTCCTATTCTGCATCTTCATCAATGATTTACCATTGTCCGTATCAGATGAAAAGGTCACGACAGATTTATTTGCTGATGACTCGTCAATCCAAACGAATGGTAGTGATCTACAGAAAACAGAAACTTCTCTCCTGGAAAGTCTAAACGGTGTGTCAGACTGGAGTCATTCAAACTCAATGGTCATACACCCAGCCAAAACCAAATAGGTGATTATAGCTAACCGCCAAAAACACCTATTGACTCCTCTTTGCCTAAACATTCAGTTGGATGGCACTTCTATCGAGTAGGTAGATGAGCATCGTGTTTTAGGGGTAACGATAAATAAAGAATTAATGGCAAATCAATAACGTATGCAAGGTAGTCTCAAAACACCTTTTCCTGTTATTTCAATTAAAGCTCTACGTCAACAGTACTGTGCTTAAACTTTTCTTCAATGCACACATAATGTCACGAATCAATTATGCTTCAACAGTATGGGACGGGAGTAGTGATGTCCACAAAAAAGGCTGAATTCTCCCAATAGACGTGCAGCATAACTGTTCCCATCCTGCTATATATCTAGCCACAGACGAAAAACTAAAAGCGCTGAACATACTTCATCTGAGTAAGTGATTGGAACTCAACAAGGCATCATTTATGTTTACAATCTTGACAGATACTATGCCATGTTATATCAATGATTAGCGCCCATTTGCAAAGTTTTCTTTGAACCATACTCTGAATACATCGTCTAAACATATAGCCTACTCCGTTAAAATCGCTCATCCCCACTCCGTCTTCTACCCCCTTTCTCCTCCCCCCCCCTACCTACCATTCTCTCTTCCTCACCTTCCTCTGACCTCTCTCTCTGTGTAGTTTTGTTTGTTTGTTTGAAAGTTTCCTTCTGTTTCACCATCCCCCATCTCATTCGTACTTTTATGAATAGTCTGCTTTCATTGTAGAATTAGATTACAGTGTTGCTATGTTGAATGGTCAGTATGAATGATATGTGTCGAAATAATGTATGCATGACAAGGACAGATTGTAAGACTAAGCTTTGGCCTAAAATCTTCATCCTTGCGTATTAAAGATATCTCTCTCTCTCTCTCTCTCTCTCTCTCTCTCTCTCTCTCTCTCTCTCTCTCTCTCTCTCTCTCTCTCTCTCTCTCTTTCCTTGGCTTTAAAGTTAATCTTGACAAGATTCCCGTAACTCGTCACCAAATCAAAATATTTTTATCATCGTTAGTACTCGTCAGCATTAGGAGATCGTCACACCCGACGAAAATGGTAAACTTGTCCACGTAGCTAGTATAGGCTAAGACCAGTACAGCTGTCACCACCATACCAACTACACTGGTTTAATACAGGCTGAGAAGAATATGAGGAATCCAGGTTGTTCTTGGCTGACAAGCTTCCTGCCGACTAGCTTGAAGACGAGCTGTGTGAGAGTGAACTGTATGTCCCAAGTTCGGCAGGAGAGGTAGCCTAACCTTCACAGCCGCGGGCCGTTTTTATCCCTGTCACATAGAACTTGCCCACAACAAACTACATACGTTTGTCGTCCACTGTCGTTTCAACACATGAATCATAACAAAGATATTTAGACCGTATTCAGCTTACTCCAGAACGATCTTATCCAACGAGAAAACCGGGCTGCAAGTCGTAAAGACCATAGATATCAATGCGTTTCAATCAACAAAAACAAAAAAAAAAAAAAAAAAAAAAAAAAAACGACTAGTAGGCCTAACTCCTCCACGTGTTGGCAGATCTGAGATATGTACATGTTCTAAAACGCTTTTTTTTTTTTTACATCCTCTTTCCTAGCCTCAAAAATGTTGAACGACCCCATGATAGACATTCCCCCGCATGTCCATCTAAGTTTAAACTGGAAGGCTAGCCAGCTCCAACCAACAGAGCTTTCGTTTGCCACACGTCAAACGCGTGCAGCTCTCAAGACAACGGCCGTGATAGGCCTACGTGTAACTGGTACGACTAACACGGGAACATGGAAAGAGGTATGGGACAGTCACACTGCGCACAAGATCGATCACGTGGAGACGACCCAGAGCGGAGACAGCGATTGAAAAGACTACTCAAAACATGCTAAACAGAGAGCGATTGCTTCTGCTCTCCTTCGCGAAGAATGTAAGGGGTAAAGGTACATAACCGTGAAGAACTTCGGCAGCGAGCAAAAAGTTACTGGACTTGTTCCTTTCAGGTGTCATTGTCACGATCTACTGATTTTTTTTTTTTTTTTTTCAAACTGGAAATGACAACAACAAAAAAAGTTTGAGGAGGCTGCGATTTTTTTTTTAATTGTATCATCCGTCCATGAAAGCCCTCGTTGGTTATGTGGATGAGCAGGGGATGAAAATCCTTAAAAGTGCAGTGGAAACGTTTTACGACAATACCGTCCGGTTTCGCCCCGCGCCATTTTTGCTCCATGACAACCAATCAACTATGGCGGATGTGGTCTCTTCCTAAAGGTGAGCGAGCCTTGTTTACTTGCATAATAACACTCTGAGCACGCTTCCTTAGCTTAAAACACGACAGCGTGTTGTTTTACATCCCCTCGAATGTGTGGTACATTTGTAGACACTCCATTTTGTCATGCACTTTCCTTTCCTATTCAAAAGTGCGCCGCGCACCTGATCTGCAACAGGTCCTCATTACAGTGGGGTGTCAACAAGATTCTAAAACCACTCTCACTGCTTTGGTAGGAACTATGAAGGAGACGTAAAATTCTGTCCATGGAGCTTTTAAAGCACAAATTTAATTGTGAATTACACATATTCAATGGATAATACGACGTACGACATGTTCGCACTATGATACTTATTTATCATGCAGTGACTGACAATAACATGCCAGCGGACTCCTAGCCATTCTATACGCCATCCACATTACAAATGGTTTAAAGTTGTAGTGAATATACTGCACTCACCAGTTTAATCCTGTAAAGGTTATTGGTTAAACAAATGTAAAGTGTAATGATTTTGTATCTTAGGCGCACACACTCTCATAGGAACAGAGAGAGATAGAAAGAGAGTGTGTGTGCGCGAGAGAGACAGACAGACAGACAGACTAGCAAACATGTAGAGAGGATTAAAGAAGAGTTGTCTTCATGCTGAAACTGAGAGAGAAAGAAAGAGAGATGGAAAGACGGGCAGACAGATAGACAGGCTGACCAACCGACAGACAAACTGAGAGAGAGAGAGAGATGGAGGGAGTAAATGAGGGAGAGAGAGATAGAGAAAAATGGAATTCAGAGGCTTTCTAACATACATTTCCCAAAGGTGGCGGTAACTGTTTCTGTAGATGTATGCAAACAAAGGAGTTCTGCATCAGATAGTGTGTTTCTAATCTACTTAAAGGAGAGGTGATGCTTTCAAATGTTCAGCTCTTTTTCAAAAATATGTTTGTAGAGAGAAAAACAGAATCAGTGTTTTTGAAAATACTTACACACATCTTAGCTAAAAGAATAATGTAATTAGTGAATTCATAATTCACAAGATTTAGACCAGATTTGTCTACACCAAACAGTATGTCCAATACTGATAGCTTCAGTCTTATATCTGTTTTTATGTATGTAAAATCCTCGATAAACAACCAAAACATCTGCGCAGGTGGACAGTCATAGAAAAAATGCTCAATATAATCAATTGTGTCAGGACAATACAAACACTATTATTTTCCTTTACTTGCATTTTACTTAGAAGAATTTCGTTGTTTTGTTTTGTTTTGTTTTGTTTTTGCTATCCCAACCTATATGCCACCTCAGTGACAGTGCACCCACACTGCTCATTCCGACACCCCATCCACAGCCACAGCCCGGTCAGTCCTGCCACAGCCTCGGCACCGGCAGTCCACAGGGAGCAGTCAGTGTCAAGTCGTCAAGAGGCAACCCACCGAAGGAGACACTGCACTGCTGCCGAGTCACTTCGGTGGTGTTCAGTGGTGCTTGTTCTGATCCAATATACACAGGACACCACCCACCAAGCACCCTACTGATGACAATAATTGCTCAGTCGCAGAGTCAGCGTGAGTCAGCTCTCCCTCCGAAGGGCGCCACCATGTCCATCCAACGACAGCCCCCATGGACTCACTGATACCAGTGATCCCAACGGAACCAAATCAAGGTCACAGACATGGACAGGACATCGAAACTGAGGTCACCATGAGAGCAAGGCATGAAGGGCCACAGAATTTGAGTCAGCTTTTTTTTTTTTTTTAATGCTGATCGATGAGAATGAGGATGATAAAGATGATGCTACAGATTTCCATTTCAGTCTGAGACTACATGACAGGTCTGTACTCTACGCTTCCTTTCAACATATCCTGACATCAATCAGGCCCAAGAGATACAGACACCTGCAGTGTTGGTCAGGAAATTTGAGCAACACTCTCAGAAACGCATCCATTAAGTGGATGAAACTCAACTGTGTGGTCCCAGTCTTCCCAACTGAGCCCGTAGCAAACTCAACTCTGCATAGGAGCAGGTCGGGGCAGAAAAAACCTAGAAGTATATTTGTGGGTAAATGTTATGCAAGATTTTCCAGTGCAGAACTCTTAATCTTGTTTCTCTTGTAACGTCTCTTGCTCTTGACCATATAGATATATCTAACCTGACACCAAATTTTCTGAGCCAAAATTGAGACGCACATGGAGTCATTGTTTTTTTGTCGTAAGAGACTGATTTCCTAATATCCTTTACTTTCCTGCTGAACTGATTTGCCTGGCATATCTAACTTCCTTCTTCTTTTTCACTGTTCTGTATCCACTGAACCCATGTTTTGCCCTATCCATGTTTTGTACTTCCTCCAGAGTAAGTAAACAGTTTTTCTCGAGAATGAATAATCTGTCTAATTGTTTCAGTTCCTTTCTTTTGACAAGGAGGGAAGAACAACCTTTTGTGCCTGTAGGTAAGTAGTGAATTATTGAAGATCATTTGACTTTGAAAATTGGTGCTATTAATATCTTCCAGCGTAATGACCGATTGTTCTCTAAATAAGGGTCAGGACCTCTTTCCAAAATTCATTGTCTAATCTTTCTTTTGTAAGCTTTTCCATATGCCATTTTGGAATAAAATTCCACTTGTGTTTTTCAGTTGCTTCAAACAGTTTTCCTGCCCATTGTAAATAAAAGTATTTTTGTAGCTTGAGCATGTTCAACATTTTAAGACCCCATACTCACACCTTCCATTACTTTACGTTTGACCTTCTCAAATGCCCTCCTATTACTTTGTTTTTTTTTTTCTGCCAGAGTAATTTTTTCACAGTATTGTATTCATTTTATTTAGTACACTATAGGGAAGACTTATACATTGTATTACATATATAAACTGGCTGATCAAAAAGGTCTTTATAACCACAACTTTATCTTGAATACTCAGGTTGTGTTTACTCCATTCCTTCATGATGGAATTCATTGCATCTGATCTATGAAACTGGTTCCTTCAATGTCTCTTGCCATTTTTTTTTGTTTCAAAATAAATGCTCAAGATTTTCATTTTACTGACCAAAGTAAGTGGAATATTAATTTTCATCTTCATTCTTTTTACCCATTCTCAAAACCTTGGGTTTTTTGTGTATTTAATCTAAGGCCAGAAATTCTCTCGAAATCAGTATTTCAAAAGCTGTCAGCATGTCTGTTCTATTTTTCAGAAAAAGTGTCATGACATCAGTCATTTTTTTTTATTTTGATATGAACTGGGCTTGTGCAATGAGGAGTTGGAACTTTTATGCCCTCTTAGGAACTGTTTATAATTTTGATTGCAAGCAGCTCTACAGCTAGTACAAATGCGAGAGGTGAAAAAGGGCAACCCTTTCTGATACCACAGGAAATATCAAAAGGTTCTGAAATCCAGCTTCCGTGATTAATACTGCTTGAATTATTGTTGTTGAGAACATATACCCACCTTTCAAAGTCCGCACCAAAACCAAAAACATCAAATGCATGTAACAGACATTTTCTGGATATTGAATCATAGGCTTTACAGTAGTCTACTGCTAGTAGATATCCATCCTCATTACATGGTCTATTACATCATCTATGGACCTTATAATTGTTGTAATATCTCTACCTTTCAGATAGCCAACCAGATCAGTATTAACTAACTTATGAATAACTCTGCTAAGTCTCTTTCTGCTAGAACTTTTGCAAGGATTTTATAATCCTATTAGTCAAGGTAATTGGTCTCCAGTTGGGTACTTATCTTCTTAGTCTTACAGTTTAATGATAATTCAGTTGGCTTGCATGATTCTTTGTGACAATAAAATCAAGGCATTGTTTTTCTTAGCATCTGGTGTACTATGTACCAATGTTTGCCCGTTTTGTTGCAAATTTCATGAAAAATAAAAGCCGCTATTTGTTTATGTGATGACTAAACTTGCTTGTGCAAACTTTCCTGACTGTGTATCTTACTGCATGCTGAACATATTTCAGTTTGGGGTTTTCTTTTTCCCACTTTATTTCCAGGTGGAGGGAAAGATCTCTTGTGATAAATCAGCTACAACAGAGACAAGACAACACTTGAAAAATGTATGACAGAGCAACAAGGAATTTTGATCCCAAACTGGGATCAACGTCTGCCAATGTGGGTCCTGGATCTTACGATGCAGACACTGTTAGCAAAGCACGCCTCAAGTCAGGTACATACATGATGGAGACTCTATCTCTGTCTGTCTGTCTCTCTCTCTATCTATCTGTCTGTCTCTCTCTGTCTCTCTCTATGTCTCTGTCTCTCTCTCTCCTCTCTTATCTATCTGTCTGTTTATTTTTATCTATCTATCTATCCATTTATCTATCTCTATAACTTTGTCTCTGTCTCTGTTTGTTTGTCCCCTCCCTCCCTCCCTCCCTCTCTCTCTCTCTCTCTCTTTTTCTCCAAGTCTCTCTTTCTGTTGCTATCCCTCTCTTCCTTCTCTTCTCTTCTCTTCTCCTCACCTTTTGTATCTCTTGGTCTTGCACTCTGTCTCTGTCTCTGTCTCCGTCTGTCTCTTCTGTCTGTCTGTGTGACTATCCGTCAGTGTGTCTGTGTTTTTTTTGTGTTTTTGCCTGTCTGCCTGTCTGTCTGCATTTCTCCCCCCCTCCCCCCTCCCTCCCATCCCCCATCTCTCTCTCTATCACATTCTCTGTTACTTTCCTTTATCTTGGCCACATTTTAAGGCTATCCCAGTACCAACAGTTCACAGAATACTATGTGTCTTCTGCAGCCTGTGGTACATGCTATTCCAGTTCAGTGTAAGACACTGATCACGTGACAAGCTGCACTAGGAGCTGCGCTCTTCACCCACAGCGGGTGAGCTTTCAGCTGTGACAGGTGCATGGCCACCTCAAAGGCAGTGACAGCTGACAGTAAGGGCTGTGTGATGAGGTGGATTACACCAGTCAGGGTAAAGGTGGCCACACCACAAGTTACAGCCACACCGGTAGT
>JADBJO010000663.1:415000-420000 GCA_016801955.1 Conus betulinus | reverse complement strand
ACACACACACACACACACACACACACACACACACACACACCCACTCTTGCGAGAAAAAGTGCACATGTGCAGTTACCTCCCCTAGACCAATCCCACCTGTTTGAATATAGCTTGGGGAGAAACCGAGGCCACTTACAAGATCACTATGTCCCTTTTTCTTATACTGCCTGATGCATCAAAAGCACGACAAATTCGGTGATTTTGTGCACTTCAGTCAGCATATTTATTATACAAGTGAAAAAAAAAAAGTAAATTTTTTTTTTTTAATGTATTATCCCTCAAGCCCCTATAGGGTATGTTAGGACTCTTTCAGTTTAATCTTATGACCCAGTCTGCTGGAAAATCAAAGCCAATGATTTCCTCTTTCTGTCACTTTTTCTGACAGTGCCTTTTTTCTCTTCCTTTTTTTTTTTTTTTTTTTTTTTAACTGTGATCCACTGTTTTTCTGCCTTCGTGGCCCACATTTGGCCTGTCCCTATCCTGCTGCAGTGTGTCACATGCCACTTTTGGCTTATCCCTATCCTGCTGCAGTGTGTCACATGCCACTTCTGGCCTGTCCCTATCCTGCTGCAGTGTGTCACATGCCACTTTTGGCCTGTCCCTATCCTGCTGCAGTGTGTCACATGCCACATTTGGCTTGTCCCTATCCTGCTGCAGTGTGTCACATGCCACTTTTGGCTTGTCCCTATCCTGCTGCAGTGTCACATGTCACATTTGGCTTGTCCCTATCCTGCTGCAGTGTGTCACATGCCACTTTTGGCTTGTCCCTATCCTGCTGCAGTGTCACATGCCACTTTTGGCCTGTCCCTATCCTGCTGCAGTGTGTCACATGCCACTTTTGGCCTGTCCCTATCCTGCTGCAGTGTGTCACATGCCACTTCTGGCTTGTCCCTATCCTGCTGCAGTGTGTCACATGCCACTTTGGGCCTGTCCCTATCCTGCTGCAGTGTGTCACATGCCACTTCTGGCTTGTCCCTATCCTGCTGCAGTGTGTCACATGCCACTTCTGGCCTGTCCCTATCCTGCTGCAGTGTGTCACATGCCACTTCTGGCCTGTCCTCATCAAGCTGCAGTGTGTCACATGCCACTTCTGGCCTGTCCCTATCCTGCTGCAGTGTGTCACATGCAACTTTTGGCCTGTCCCTATCCTGCTGCAGTGTGTCACATGCCACTTTTGGCCTGTCCTCATCAAGCTGCAGTGTGTCACATGCCACTTTTGGCCTGTCCTCATCCTACTGCAGCGTGTCACATGCCACTCTCGGCCTGTCCTCATCAAGCTGCAGTGTGTCACATGCCACTTTTGGCCTGTGCTCATCCTACTGCAGTGTATCATATGCCAGCTTTTTTGTGATACCCTGGGGTATAACTGCTGTAAGCAATGTTGAGAGTTGAAGCTATCAACTCATTCTAAGATGCAAACTGGACCAAATGGTGTTTGTATGTATTTTAAAATAACACTTTAATGTTCATTATCATTTTCTTTAACTGACTTGAAAAGTCAAGCGGAACGGTGGGCACATCCTTTGCAGCCTAGTTTTGATTATCATGTAATAAATCGCTCTAGATGTGTCATAAATGGCTCTGTTGTTTGATTATCATGTAATGAATCGCTGTAGATGTGTCATAAATGGCTCTGTTGTTTTGATTATCATGTAATGAATCGCTGTAGATGTGTCATAAATGGCTCTGTTGTTTTGATTATCATGTAATGAATCACTTTAGATGTGTAATAAATGGATCTGTTGTTTTGATTATCATGTAATGACTCGCTTTAGATGTGTGATAAATGGCTCTGTTGTTTTGATTATCATGTAATGACTCGCTTTAGATGTGTCATAAATGGCTCAGTTGTTTTGATTATCATGTAATGAATTGCTCTAGATGTGTGATAAATGGCTCAGTTGTTTTGATTATCATGTAATGAATTGCTCTAGATGTGTGATAAATGGCTCAGTTGTTTTGATTATCATGTAATGACTCGCTTTAGATGTGTAATAAATGGCTCAGTTGTTTTGATTATCATGTAATGACTCGCTTTAGATGTGTAATAAATGGCTCAGTTGTTTTGATTATCATGTAATGACTCGCTTAGATGTGTAATAAATGGATCTGTTGTTTGATTATCATGTAATGACTCGCTTTAGATGTGTGATAAATGGCTCTGTTGTTTTGATTATCATGTAATGACTCGCTTTAGATGTGTGATAAATGGCTCTGTTGTTTTTGATTATCATGTAATGACTCGCTTTAGATGTGTGATAAATGGCTCTGTTGTTTGATTATCATGTAATGACTCGCTCTAGACGTGTGATAAATGGCTCTGTTGTTTGATTATCATGTAATGACTCGCTCTAGACGTGTGATAAATGGCTCAGTTGTTTGATTATCATGTAATGACTCGCTCTAGACGTGTGATAAATGGCTCTGTTGTTTGATTATCATGTAATGACTCGCTGTAGATGTGTATAAATGGCTCTGTTGTTCTGGTGCTTTTTCTGCTGATGCTGACAGCCCTGAAAAGACTTTGTGTGGCTGTGTGGATTATACTGCTTGAAACTGAAAACTAACGTGCTTTCATCCATCAGTCAATTTGTCCATCTGAATATGTGTATGTATATCATTACTCATACACTCACACACACTTTCACATATGCACAAACACACATGTGCGTGCGCGCGCGCACACACACACACACACACACACACACACACACACACACACACACACACACACACACACACACACACACACACACACACGCTTGTCTAATATCACATAGTTTGTGAAAAGACGTTAAATTAAAGTCACACACACACACACACACACACACACACACACACACACATACACACACACACACATACACACACACACACACACACACACACATACACACATACACACACACACACACACACACACACACACACACACACACACACACACACACACACACACACACACACACACACACACACACACACACACACACAAGAAGAGAGGTTGAGAGAGGAGGCAGAGAGTAAGAATTACACATGTATAAGAATTCACATGCACTCATGTATGTAAATCTATACTTGACAAAAGAGTGTTATTTTCATGTACCCTCATTCTTATAGTCAGTGGTTTTTGGTTTGAGGGTTGTCTTTTTGTTGGTGGTGGTGATGGTTTTTGTTGTTGTTGTTACTTTTTTTTTTCAAACTTATAATGATTTACAGTTTGGCAGCATCATGAATTTGGCAAAGGCTGAGCACTCTGAAAGATTCATTTACGCACATTCATGCACACTAGACCACTCCCATCTTATTCTGCTGACTGATTGATGGGTTGCTGGCCTTGTTGCAGTTGATGACAAGCCGAATCAAGTTCCATCGGAAGCCAGAGGCCCCGTCTATCCCCTCTCAAGGCCAGGCGTTCGGGTACGAGGAGCGTGACGATGGTACCCTGAAGAAGCAAGACCCTCCCAACAAGGATTCCACCATCGGCCCTGCCTTCTACAGCCCTAGCCATGTAAGCACCTTTGCTGTTTCTTGTATTGTTTGCTAATTGCAAAGCTGATCTTGAGGCAGGGAGTTGGTGGGGTGGGGGGAAGAGTTGTTGTTGCTGTTTTGAGAAGTGTTGTTTGTTTATTTTTTGCGTTTGTTTTGGTTTGGTGTGATTTCTTTCTCCTCCTTTTATTTCTTTTTTTTTTTAAGCAGAAACTATTCTTAATTTTACTACTGCTGTGTCCACTTTTACAGCATACTGCTTCTGTTACTGAACGCTATCAGTCCATTTTGCTAGTGCTCATTTTATAAGTACTGCTGATGCTGCTGCTATGACTAGTACCACTGCTTGTGCCACTACTGCCACACTGGTGCTGCTGCTTCCATTGCTGCTGCTGCACACTAAAACAGAGTGAGCATTTCCCCTAGTTTCTTTTTCTGCTATAGTTTAAAACAGACTGAACGTTTGACCCACGATGCACTTTCAGATGCTTGATCTGGAGGCAGTCTCACAGTGAAACAGCGGTTTGAACATAATCAGTTAGAGCTCCATGTAGTCACATGCTGTGGCATATCATCTCAGCATTTCTGAAGACTGACAATTGATGACTGCTTGCATTTCATAAAAGAATTGGCTTTAACGACACTAGGGTAAATGAAGGGTATAGCTTTTCCCCCGGTCTGATTCTTCTAAAGTGGCCTAGATTTTATATATCGAGGGAAGGTTGGTCATTTTTTTTTTTTCCCTCCTGTATGTGTCAGGGTTTTTTTGCATGTGAGAGATTTGTTATATCTAAAGCAGGGCAGTATGGAAGGTAGAGCCTGACCATCTCATTCTACCTCATTAATCTTCCCTGAACTGAATCAGAGGTATCAATGTACAGCTGAACAGACAGAGAGAGTTTTCAAGTTGTGAAAGTCCCCTTCCACCCCCTCCCCCCCCCCCCTCGCAACTACCTCCAACTCATGCCCTGCACCTTCCTAGCCCTGTGATTTAACTCTCCCTCCTTCCCTACCAAGAAAGAAAAGGTAGGGAGGGGAAGGGGGGGGGGGGGGTGGAGAGGATGGGCCAGAATCCATAGAAGTGGGCACAGTATTGGCTGCATTTGTCTGTTGTTCTCGCTGGGATTCTCTTTCCCAAGGGATGTGAAAACCAGCTGCTCTGTTCTTTTACAATCTGCACTGTATGGAACAATGATATTTCTTTTTTTTTTTTTTCATTTTTTGCAAATGTTGTTCTTGGGAGAAATGAAAAAAAAGAGAGAAAATAGTCAAAAGGAAGTATAAGTGAGGTGGATGAACTGCAGATATCACAGACACAGCTATACAATTAAAGATCATAGCTTACTGTTAAGGAAGGTGAGCGACGGTTCCAGTGATACTGCTTACTGCGGTGCAAATAAGATGTAGAGTGCATGCAGGGAGACAAGGAGTTTTGTACCACCAGTATCATACCTCAGATCAGTGTGATAAGTTGATCTTTGTGGTCATGAGTAAGCATAGTGACAAATTGC
>JADBJO010000663.1:402500-410000 GCA_016801955.1 Conus betulinus | reverse complement strand
CCAGACTTTCATAGCTGTCCAGTTCCGTTCCATGCTGTGTGGTTTTGTTTGTGCGTATGTCAGTTCGCATCATGTCATTCAGTGGTGCTTGCTTCAGCTTGGCTTGTCCCCGTTGTCATGGAGATCAAGCTGAGCTCAGTTGAGTTAGGCCTAGTCCGAATCATGGCGATGCACTCTCCCTAGAGAAGAGTACAGGTCTAACGTGCTCGGAAATCGATGGTAGGTGAAAATGTCTGATTTTGTCATCGTGTTGTTATGCTGAGCTGCGCAGAGCTAAGCTGAGTGTAGATTTACTTATTGATTTCTTCAGTTGATCACGCCCGCTTTCAAGGTGGGTGTTCGAGGGGAGGCTTTTAAGGAGTTCTCATAGCAGTTCTTTTCAAAACATTTTTCGCCCATAGGATTGGATCTATGTCCGTGTATTGTATATAAAAAGCTAGTGTTTTCGGTGCAGTAGGAGTTAGGTCCTTGCCCATACCTGCATCACTCAGTGATGATGAATTGGTTGCGTGAAACATAGTTTTCAGGGAAAAACAGGCCCTCCATCCATCCATTCCTCTCACTCCATTTTCACTGTTTCAGGCTGACGCCAAGTCCACGAGGCAGTACCGGGGCATCCACTTCGGCAAGCTGTCCTCCAAGAGGACCGACTTTGGGGGGCGGGGGAGGACCCGGCCCCGGGGACTACGAGCCCTTCAGGGAGGTGCAGAGCAAGGCGGAGAACACCAACATCCACGAGGAGGAGGCCGCTGTGAGGTACGAGGCCCGCATCCCTCGCTACAACGAGGCCATCATCAAGGAGTCGGAGAAGAAGGTCAGTCCCACGTGCTTGCTGTCTGTGCGCGTGGGTGAGAGTGGGTGGGATGGGTCGGTATGGATGATGAGGGGATAGATGGGATTTTATGAGTGTGTGTTTATGTATGTGCATGTGTGTGTGTGTGTGTGTGTGTGTGTGTGTGTGTGTGTGTGTGTGTGTGGGAGGGAGGGGGGGAAAGTATAAGTGTGTGTGTGGGTGTGTGTGTGTGTGTGGAGTGGTGGAAATATAAGGGAGGGGGGAAATGTAAGTGTGTGTGTGTGTGTGTGAGGGAGGGGGAGATATAAGTGTGTGTGTGTGTGTGTGTGTGTGTGTGTGTGTGTGTGTGTGTGTGCTCTCAATTGATCATCGATACTCCTAGTGACTGGATAAAGCACAATTCTTTTTTTTTTTCAAAGTCAGCAACCAAAGAAATGTGGGTGTTCCGTTTGATCAAGCACATGGCGAACAGCCTGCTTTGAAATAGGGCCGGTTGTCCTCCTCTTATCACAGAAACCAACAACATTCTGGACACGTCCGTGCTTCTGTCTGAACTCAGCCGTGTCGGCGTTTTACTCTCTGGGCTGCCTCAAAATCATATAATTAGATTGTAAAGTGCACTGCTCAGCTCAGTTTCAAAGCGGGAGGGGGGTTGGGGTGGAGGGCACAGGATTCCCCGTCCCCTAAAGAAAACACTCAGAGGATGGGAGTGGGGACGGGTTGGGGAGGGAGGGGGAAGGGCGTCAGAATATCTTCTTCTTCTCCGCAATCACACGTGTGCAAGCATGCACAGTCGCACGCATGATTGCGCACGCACGCACACGCACACACACACACACACACACACACACACACACACACACACACACACGTACGCGACTATATGACACAAAAGGCTGCCTGGGTACCTTGACTAACACACACACACACACACACACACACGCGACTGTACACACTACACAAAACACACACCACACACACCTTGACACCACACACTAATACACACACACACACACACACACACACACACACACACACACACACACACACACACACACACCTCCCACATCAAACGGAACTTACTACCAAAAACCATCACTGTTTTGACTTTGGCTTTAGTTCTTGAATAATTTAACGTTCCCCTGGAGACAAACGATCACTGTATAGCTGCCTTCTAAAGAAGTGGATTCACAAAGGCCGTGCAGTACAGATCCTCGCTTCCCTTTCTGTTTCTCTGACTAGAGGCCCAGAATATGCGCGTTCACACCGTTGTCAATGCATTTGACTCAAGGGCGCAGACCCCTGGACACTCTGCATGCACCCCGCCCCTTGACATACCCAGAATCCAGGTTGCTGCTGGACCATGGCCAAGCTTGATATCTTGCCCTCACACACCACTGTTCATATTTCTGTTGCCAGGTTGTCTGTTACATGCCACCATACAGGTGTCTGGTAATATGATGTGATGTGATGTGAATGGGAGTGGGTGGTCATGAAAACGTGGACAATGTTGTCTTATTTGTGCGCTCTGAGCTCAGCAGAGCTAAGGTTTATATGAATAAATCTGTATTGTGTGTGTACAGATAGATAGATAGAATTTAGATAGATAGATGGATATAGATATAGATATGTGTGTACGTGTGAGTGTGTTAGTGTCAGTGTGTATGTGTGTGCCTGTGTGTGTGTGTGTGTGTGTTGTGTGTGTGTGTGTGTGTGTGTGTGTGTGTGTGTGTGTGCACGCAAGCGCGCGTACGCGTGCGTGCATGCATGCGTGCGTGTGTATGTGTGTGTATGTGTTTGTATGCGTTAGTGCATGCACACGTGTAGGTGTGGGTGTGGGCGTGTGTTTGTGCGTTCAAGTGTGTGTATGCTTAAGTGTGTTTTTCTCAGTGTGTCTGTGTGTGCGTATGTCTGTGTCTGTATATGTGTGTGTGTGTGTGTAGTGTGTGTGCGTGCATATGTGTGTGTGTGTGTGTGTGTGTGTGTGTGTGTGTGTGTGTGTGTGCTGTCGATGAAAGTGACACTAGGTCAGTGGTAGTAGTGGGAGCCGCTGCAGGAGGGAAAAGGTTAGTGGGGGGGGGGGGGGGGGGGGGACGGTTGAGGGATGGAGATCAATGAAGAAACTGACAGAAGAGGACGACAGGAGGAAAAAAACTGGGGGGGGGGGGGGGGGGTTTGGGGCGGGGGGGGGGGGGGAGAGTGGGGGGTGGGGGGAGAGAGATGTGGGCGCGAAGAGTGGTGGACAGAATGGAGTTGGAGGTGGGGGATGAAATAAGATCCCGACTATTGGTTCCCCTGGGGAAGAAAGGAAGAGGGGCTATAGTGTCCCCCCACCCCCCCCCCCCTACCCCCGCCCCTTTTGTCAGTATGCTGTTTTATCTCCCTTGTCAGTATGTTGTTTCATCTCCCTTGTCAGTATCTTGTTTTATCTCCCTTGTCAGTATCTTGTTTTATCTCCCTTGTCAGTATCTTGTTTTATCTGGTCTGTCGTGTCCAGTTGTCTCTCGGCATGATGTCCAGCAGATCCGGCGGGGGCTTTGGAGAGCCACTGTCAAAGCGACGGAAGAGTTCCCCTCCCCCACCCCCTCCACCGCTACCCCTCACCATTCCCTCCACCTCCGCCCCGAACTCTGTCCCTCGGAAATAGCGTGTGTGTGTGTGTGTGTGTGTGTGTGTGTGTGTGTGTGCGCGCACGGGAATGCATGCTTGTGTGTGTGTGTGCGTGTGTGTGTGTGTGTGTGTGTGTGTGTGTGTGTGTGTGTGCGTGTGTGTGTGTGTGCGTGCATGTGTGTGTATGTGTGCGAGTGCGTGTGTGCGAGTGTGTGTGTGTGTCTGTGTGTGTATCTGTATATGCGTGTGTGGGTATGCATGTGTGCGCATGCGTGTGTGTGTGTGTGTGTGTGCGCGCGCGCGCGCGCGTGCGCGCGCATGCGCATAGGGGTAGAAGGAGAGTAAATAGAGAAGCTAGTTTCAGTTTCAGTATAACTCACATGCCTACACGTGACCCTTTGCGTGCTATCATAACAGAGCAACCCTATCCTGACTTGGGGGAAAAGAAAAGGAGACAATGTTGTACGGCATTCATAGAAGTTCACACAACAGGAACAGCCATACTGTTGACGTCTTGAAGTCAGAGAAAAAAACAGGGCTGTGCTGAGGTGCCAGTCATGCCCCTTAACCTCTGTCTCCCTCAGACTACAAAAAGAGAGTACAGAGAATATAATTTTAGAAAAAAAAAAAAGTGATGGTTCAAAAACATTGATTAATGATTAGCTAATTAATTGATTGGTTGATTTACAAATTAATAGATTGGTTGATTTACTAGTTGATTGAATAATCGATTGAATGGTTGAGTGAGAGAGTGAGTGAGTGATAGACTAATTGATTGGGGGCCGGAATAACTCAGTGGTAGAGTGCCGGACTCGAAGAGTAGGCCAGTTTGGCCGTTGGTATGGATGACACGTTACACATAGCATGCACCTTCCCCAAAGTTGGAGGATGGCTGCCTTAAGGGCGGGATATAAAAAAAAAAAACCGGTCATACACATAAAACTGTACTCCCTTTATTGGATAGATGGGACTAATCCTTGCCTGTCGATACAGGGAGTGTCCGCATGAGTATCAGCCTGCGTACGCAGAAAAAAAAAGAAAAAGAAAAGAAAAACTGATTGATTATTAATTAAGTAATTAATTGATTAGAGACCATGTGGATGAACAGACAGCGGAGATTGGACAGCTACCTGTCCATTGTGGATAGTACTTTACAGTTTCGCCATTTTGTTGCCAAACTTCAACAAGTAAAGTAACTGGTGGTGACTTGTTACGAAGTGTGTCCTCCCTGAGGTCTATAAAAATTGCCTTGAACAACGACAAATAAAAGAACCATAAATGCAGGGGGAAAAAAAAGAAAAAAAAACCTTGATGACATTGGAACATCGTATGTTGTTGTTGTTGTTTGCTTTGTTTTAAGAAAGATGAGTCAAGCACGTGATAGAAAAAAAAAAGATTGCCAGCACAACATTTGTGGAAGGAGGGGATTTATTTTATAAAAAAAGCCCCCAACATCCCCGTAGTGCAGAAAGAGAGAGAGAGAGAGAGAGAGAGAGAGAGAGAGAGAGAGAGAGAGAGGGGGGGGGGGGGGGGGGCATTGTGGTGTGGATCTAATTGAAAGATGTAGGATGATTGATAGTGCATGTATGTGTGTGTGTGTGCGTGTGTGTGTGTGTGTGTGTGTGTGTGTGTGTGTGTGTGTGTGTGGTGA
Organism: Conus betulinus; assembly: GCA_016801955.1. Lineage (NCBI taxonomy): Eukaryota > Metazoa > Mollusca > Gastropoda > Neogastropoda > Conidae > Conus > Conus betulinus. The sequence goes on along the minus strand of JADBJO010000663.1, from coordinate 404,946 downwards.
AGTGAAAGTATAGTGCACTCTATGACGTTGTGTGCCTGGTTGAGATAAAATCAGGTGGATTGGTGAATAAGCATGCATACGCGCGCGCATGTGTGTATGTGTCTTTTTGTGTGTGTGTGTGTGTTTGTGTATGTGTGTGTCTGTGTGTGTGCGTACATATGCTGTTGTTATTTGTAAACATGTATCAAACAGCACAGTCTATGCAAAGTTAAGGGCTGGAGGGAAAAAACGTACCTATCTGCTCATCTCTTTTCCTAAAAAGTAAAGAATTTGCCAGTACCCTACTATCCCCATCATCCCCCCCCCCCCCCCCCCCCCTCCCCATTTCCTCGCCCTCTGTCTATTTCTTTTCTGTATCCTTTTCCAGTCTCACTTCTCGTGTTTGTCTCTCTTTGGAAGCTGCGCATTAAAAAAAAAGTATAACCTTTTAGTTGGGGGGGGCGGGGGGGGGGGGGATTTTCAACTGTCAGCACCAAGATTCTGTCAAAGTAAGTCTGTCAAAACTTTTCTGGCAACAAATTTGCTCAAGCTGAACAAGTTTCAAAGTCGTTGGTGCACTTTGTAGTTTGCAGTATTCGGGATTTTTTTTTTTTTTTAATCCATCCAGCATTTTGTTATGTGAATTTAAAGTACCAAGAAGTCAGTAGAAGCAAGAAAGTTGGCTTGATTATTTTTCCGGCGTCTCATTCTTTTTTTTAAGCAGTAGAGGAGATCAGTTCAAATAAATACAGTCGCGCAGTTTTGTAGTGATTGAGATAATGCTCTGAGGAGTTATATATCGGTTAAAGAATCGCTTGTCCGTGAGCAGTTTGCCGTTTTGTCAAAGGTCCTTTGTGTTTGAATATCATAATGGTTTAAACCAGCATGGTTTTTGAGGCTGGAAACGAAGAGGACTTGATGGCACATCGGCAAAATGCCATGCCATCCCTATTCTGTTTTTCGTGGAGGGTTTTCAACCAATCTGTATCATGAAAAACTCCCATAGGCAAGCTAAGTTGTCAGCATCATTGTACACACATACACATACACACAGGCGTGCATGAGTGCCTGGGGGTGCCTTCCTGGACGTGGAGCACCCCTCTAGGGTGCAGGCAGTTCATCTCCCGCTTCTCGCTGACGTTCATGGGTCCAGACCCCCGTGTAATTAAGTCTGGGTGATGAGAGAGAGGGGGAAAAGTTCTAGTCTGATCCCTTCCCTGAACGCCAGAGGATTTACCCCGGACCTTCAGCTTCTTAGCCATTTATCTGGCTCTGTGGCCACCCCTGCACACTACCCAGCCCCTGATCAGGCGGCTTCCTGTGATTCTGTGTCCTCCGCCAGAAAAAGCAACGTCGCTGCTGTGGGTGGCAGAGCTGCCACAACAGTTTGCTCAGTCGGATTTTTTTTTTTTTCTTCACGTTTTATTTCATGATTTTGCTTTCCTCTCTTTAGTGTATCGCGCGCTCAGTGGTGTTTGGGCTCCTCGCTCCACACACTTCAACAGGCGGTCCCATGGCTTCGAAGAAACGCACGCAGTGACCTCATACATTTTCTTGCAGCGTGAGGATACATTCACTCGTTGAACCCTCCAGAGACAAGCTGGAGTGATGCTAACACTATCCACATCACCAACACAGCTCCACTGTCAGTAGTTCACGGGGATCTTTGAGGTCACACCCGTGAGGAGACCCTGCCTTGCTGTTGGTTCCGCGTATGTCCAGTAACGCCAGTTCCTGGAGTAACAGGCAGGACACCACAACATTAGTTCTACAGTGAGCCAGACGGAGCAAGCTTCCTCTTCCAGGGTGAATGGCCGCTACCAAGCTCCTGCAGCGATAGTATCCATCAGACTGCAGACCCCAGAGACGTGGAGACAAAGGCACCACAATCATCAGGGTGCAGAGGAAATGGAAAATGGAGGTCACCCCGAGAACAGGACGAGGGTGTGAAGGACCGATAATCTGTGTTTACTTCAGGGCACCGTACCATGATCCACCAAGATCAGGATGATGACAGACAAGCGGGGGGACAGGGACGGGAAGGGAGAGATGAAGCAGCAGAGATAAACCTCTTCACTAAGGAGGCGAAGGAGTTTTGAGGGAAGGAAGGACGGAAAGGACGTTCAAGGTAGATAAAACGAACAAACAAACAAAAACAAGGCAGTCTTACAGCCTTAAGGCCGAAAGACTGAAACTGAGAAGGAAGGGAAACAGGGGAGTGTAAGGGTGAGGAGCAGGGTGTGGGGGATGAAGGAGGGAGTGACAAGTTCAGTTTTTGGATAAAGGAGGGAGTGACAAGTTCACTTTTTTGGATAAAGGAGGGAGTAACAAATTCAGTTTTTGGATAAAGGAGGGGAGTGACAAGTTCAGTTTTTGGATAAAAGAGGGAGTGACAAGTTCAGTTTTTGGATAAAGGAGGGAGTGACAAGTTCAGTTTTTGGATAAAGGAGGGAGTAACAAGTTCAGT
>JADBJO010000663.1:387500-397500 GCA_016801955.1 Conus betulinus | reverse complement strand
TTCTCATATTTTTTTTTCTTTTTTTTTTTTCTTTGTGACATTGATGAGGTATACTCAGTATAAATAGCCCAAAATGATCTGGTCCTCGTGAGTCTCAGCCTTTTCTTTGTCTTTTTTTTTTTTTTTTTTTTTTTTTTTTCCCTTTCCTACGTTGATTCTGCCCGGGTATTGATTCGGCGCGGTGTAAGTGCCCTCATTATCTGGTTCTCAGCGGTTCGCCCCCATCAAGAACCCGGTGCCCCCCCCGGCAGCTACAATGACCCCCGCACGGCGCTGACGTCGCTGAAGAAGGTGACGGGCCTGAAGAGGAGCCCCTTTGGACAGACCTCGGTCCGCTTCCAGCCCGAGCACCACGTCAAGACCACGCCAGGTCAGCCCCTCGCTAGGCCTCCGCCTGCTGGATGGGAAGAGCGAGCTGTGTGGGGTGGGGGGGAGGGGGGGAGGGGGGGGGTCTGGGTCTGTGTCTGTGGGAGGGGGGGGGGTAGGTGGGTCTGTGTCTGGGTCTGTGTGTCTGTGCCAGGTCAGCCCCTCGCAAGGCCTCTGCCTTCCGGATGGAAGCGTGCCGTGTGTGTGTGTGTGTGTGTGTGTGTGTGTGTGTGTGTGTGTGTGTGTGCGTGCGTGGTGCGAGTGGGAGTGTGTGTGCGTGCGTATGTGTGCGTGAGCGCGCGCGCGCGCGCGTGTGTGTGTGTGTGTGCGTGCGTGCGTGCGCGCGCTTGTGTGTGTGTGTGTGTGTGTGTGTGTGTGTGCTTTCGTGAGGGTGGGTGGGTGGATGCGTGCGTACATGCGCGCGCGTCGAGCGCGCGAACTCGTAATGTGTGTGTGTGTGTGCGCGCGCGCGCGCGCGCGCCTGCGTGCGTGTGTGCTTGCATGCGTGTGTGTATGTGTGTGTGAGAGAGGAAGGGGGGGGGGGGGGGAGAGAGAGAGAGAGAGAGAGAGAGAGGGACGTGTGTGTGTACGCGTACAGATTTGTGTAGATTTTGGACATCGTTGGAATCATCTCAGATTGACAGATATTCTGTTACCATTAAAGTGTACTGTGGGCCTAAATGCGTGTTTTTAATACGTCCGTTTTCACTCTGAACAGGCTACGATTGTGTTTGGTGGAAACAAAAGTTTTCAAATGCCAAAAACATTTTACAAACATTTAGTTGTTTCTTCAAATACGGTTATTCCACGTTCGTGGTGTGAGTGTTTAAAAATCAAGTGCTAGATGTCTAGCGGGGATTATAAAACTGATTGCAAACGCAAAAAAAAAAAAGGTATTTCTATCAATATCGCAATTTATACAGCTGCCAAGGTATTAAATTTTGATGCGGCAGCCACTGACTGTGATAAAAAAAAGAAAAAAGCTAAAGGAGATAATTGCATGATATCATGGAATGACCTGAATGCCCTTAATATGCAGATATCAGATCCAGCTTTATGCCTGTCAGATACGTGTAAGATAAAACTTTATCATTTTTGCAAGCTGTTTTACAGTGGTGGAAATATACTGTTATTGGTCAATTCATTTTGCTAAGTACAGTCGGTTGACGAGGTGTTTTTCGCCTTGAAACATGACTTTTCACGTTGCTTAAAGAAATGCACTTGGATGACGTCTATTCTTTTTATGGTTTTGTTGATGATCTATATCTTCTCCCCCCCCCCCCCCCCCCCCCCCCCCCCCCCCCTCGCCCTTCATGTTTCCAGAAGGGTTCAGAATCTTAAACTTTAGTTTCTTTGTGAGAGAGAGAGAGAAGTATGTGATACGCATATTTTATTGCTTGTTATTCAGTGGAATAAACTAGCCAGTAAATCAGTCAACACTTTGTTATTGGTTGTAATCCAGTAGGTCAACTGACCTTTGGAATAAACAACGGTATATTAATGCATATAGCCCATGGGGTATGCACCAACAGACCAGACACCAGTTTATGATTTCTTATCACCGAGTGGGTTAAACCAACCAGTTTAGAATTCCGTATACCCCAGGGAGATTCACTGACTCGTGAATGAAACAATATTCTAACAGTCAGCAGCGAGGAGTTGAGACAAAGGATGGGTCAGGAGCCGGCTACCACTCAGACCCTGACAAGACAGTGGGGCAGGACAGCGCACACCCTTAGGAAGTCGGAGTCCAGTACATGTCATGGCCGGTTGGGACAGCACTCTCTCTTAGAAGTCCATACATGAGACAGTGGGGTGGGACAGGACACACACCCCCTTAGGAAGTCAGCCTCCAGTACATGTCATGGCTGGCTAGCACTCTCAGATCCTCAGAAGACACCCCCTGGGGCAGGATAGCACACACTCTTAGGAAGCCAGCCTCCAGTACTACATGTCATACTGTGACCCTGGACCACGCGATGGCGAAGGAAGAAGGCACGACCCGCAAAGAGACACTGAGGTAAAGACGGAGAAGGAGGACCAGTGGACAGAGGCAGGAAGGACAGACTGAAGACTTTTCGTTGATGGTCAATAGATACTTTGGGACGAACGACTTTTTTTTTTTAGCTGTCCCATTTTCTGTGCTACCTCAGTGGCCTTTGCACCCTCGCCTCTCATTCCGATCTCCGTTCCACAACTGCAGCCCGGCAATCTATAGAGAGCAGTCAATGTCAAGTCGTCAGGAGGCAACCCACTGACACTGCACTGCTGCCGAGTCACTTCGGTGGTGTTGATGGTATCTGTTCTGATCCAACACATGCAGGACACCTACAAAGTCCCGTACCGACGACAATGATTGCTTCTTTTGTGTATGTATATTTGTGTTTTTTATTTTGTTTTATTGTTCCTTTTTATGATCTTTCTTTTATTCTGTCCAGAATTTAGTTATGTTTTCGTAACCCGTTCATTTGTGAAATACTGAAATTACATGTACAGAAGCTGATATTGATAATGAAAGCGTGAAAAAGAATTGCTTAGTCGCGGAGCCGGCGTGAGTGAGGTTTCCCACCAGAGGGCGCCACTCTGTCTGGAACGAAAGACCTTAGTCAGTATGGAGTTGTCGTTGTGACCAATGGATGCTTTGGTGGTGCGAAGGGACTTGGTAAAAAAAAAAAAAAATTATGACTGATAGCCCAGTCGGGTTAACCGACTCCAGGATCGGTTGACCGACTAGGTCAGTGAAGGGGGTAAGCCTTGTTAACTGACCGGTAGACTGGCCCACTGACGCGACCTTCCTTCTTCACTCCACCCTGCCATACACGTGTTTTTTTTTTTCTTTACCTTTCCAGGCCCAGGGGCGTACAACTCCTCGGGCATGGGCGCGGACAGCATGCGCAAGGCCTACCTGGAGAGCACGCGGAAGGGCGTGTTCGGCACCACCTCCACGCGGACCCAGCCCTTGATGCGGCGTGAGGACATCGAGCTGCCCGGGCCGGCCCACTACCAGGTGAAGGAGAAGCCCCACCAGGCCCGCTACGCCCAGCCCACCGCCAACTTCTCCTCCGTCACCAACCGTCTGACGGAGGTGCCCAACGTCATCAAGGTCAGTGGGTGGAATGGTGTGTGTGTGTGTGTGTGTGTGTGTGTTGTGTGGGGACAGTTGTGTTGGGGCTGAGTGACGTTACACCGCAGTGTATACTGTAGCTTTGCTTTGAATAGCATTGTTATGCTGTGTTGCTTTATGTTGTGTTGTATCGAGTAATGACTGAATCGTCTGTGAAAATGCCGTTCTAGTCTTCACACAGAAGACCTCACACGATAACAGATAAAAAAAAAAATTGCTGTCTACGTTTGTTTACCCATCAAAGTACATTTTTACAACAGAACTCTTGGCATCTTTCTTGGTTTTTATTTGTAATGCGCATATTGCACACACATTTCTTGCTTTACCATCTGATCCGAAACGCTTGCACTCAGACTGCTGTTTAAGATGCAACAGAGGAGCTGAGGTGGAGTTTGGAAATGCTGTCTGTTTGAAGATTCAAACCGTAATACTGGGATGAAGGTGGAGTTTTTTGTGTGTATTTTTTTTTAATTGGCACCAGGTGTCGGATCAGTGGAGCACCTAAGGCGGTGATTTATTCTTTTTTTTCTAAGGCCGAGATCCACCTCTTCATTTCTTGGTGCTTCACACTGTCCTCTTCATCTGCAAAAAAAAAAATAAATAAATAAATCCAAAAAAGCAGGAAAAAAAACGAAGTTTCCACTACTACGTTTGTTGAGTGAGCTGTCTTTATGACCACTGCCGTTTTCCTCTTGCATTTTTTTTTTTTTTTTTTTTTGTAAACCGATCTCGCACACCATGCATAGTATGTCTGTTCTCTTTCAAATGGACATATTTTTGCTGATTTTAGTGTTTCGGCGTTTGATACAAAGTGTCTGGGTTTGTTCATGTTCCAGTGTGTGGTGTTACTGACGCTCTCACTCTCATAATGTGCTGCTTATTACACAAAGAGAACAAAAGTGATCGAAACAAAAGACTGTTAATTACTTCATGATGAAGGTGGAGTTTGGAAATGCTGCCTCACCGAAGGTTCAAACCGTGACCCGTCTTTGATTCTTTGACTCACCGGACGAAAAGCTGTTTTCTGCAAGGCCATGTTGATGTGGACAGGGGGACGCAGCGAGAAAATCCCGGGAGACCCAGCTGACATCGTGCATGGATTGAGTTTGTTTGTCCCCGTCTTTGTCGTATCCCTAGACAACTAGTGACTGCTACACAGTCAGCGTGCGTTCACTGGTCAGACTGACTGGCCGGGGAGGGCGGTGTGGAGGCAGAGGTTCGTGGTTAGGGTGGATGAAGGCCATGAGGAGGGGAGGTTCATGAGGAGGGGTGTCACTATGTGAAAAGAATTGAGAGAGGAACAAACACCTCTTGCGCCGTGCGCTGTGTTATCTCCAGCAGACTATGGTCAGTTCAAAGGCCCATTATCAGACTGCACGCTGTTTATCGCAAGCTTTCGGGCCAGTTTTGCAATAAGACGTATTCAAAGCAAAGAGGACAAGACTTGGCAAGACGTCATGTATGAAGGCCAAACTCACGAACTCATCAGTGACTCCGCTTCTGTAGATTCTTGTGCTTTGTATCTTATGAGGGACGGTGGGGGATACAGTTCTGTGAATCTGCTGGCAAGTCACTCCCAGTGTCAGTAGGAATGCCAGCAGGTGTTCATTTCCAGGAACCGATTCAAACCAGAGCTAAGTAGGTAAAGGATGAGAACACAGTCTTCAGCTGGCGCACGCAGTAAAGCAGCGTTGGCGGTAATGTCGTGATGCTACAGTATATCTAAGGAGCACAAACTCTGTTTTGTCGATGGTTACCGTTGTTCAGTGAACTACGTGGTCATCACAGTTCAGTAAACTCTCCATGGTTCAATGAACAGTATATCCACCATTGTTCATTCAACACCGATTACCATGTTCATCAGCTCTGTAATCACCGTGGTATTGTCGACTCTGTGTGGTCACCATTGTTCTGTCGTCTCTGTCGCCATGTCTGTCAACTCTGTACACCCTTGTTCAGTTGACTTTGTGGTCACCATTCTTCAGTCGTCTCTAATGTCACCGCCGTTCAGTCAGCTCTGTGCTTACCGTTGTGTGTGTGTGTGTGTGTGTGTGTGTGTGTGTGTGTGTGTGTGTGTGTGTGTGTGTGTGTGTGTGTGTGTGTGTGTGAGTGTGTGTGTGTGTTCTGAGATCACCGTTGTTCAGTCACCCTCTGTGGCGAGATGGTTTAGTATACTTTGTTGCCTCCATGACTGAGTAAACTCTGTGGTCACCACTGTTCAGTGATCTCTGTAGTCACCACTGTTCGGTGATATCTGTGGTCACCACTGTTCACTGATCTCTGTGATCACCACTGTTCACTGATCTCTGTGATCACCACTGTTCACTGATCTCTGTAGTCATCGCTGTTCACTGATCTCTGTGGTCACCGCTGTTCACTGACCTCTGTAGTCACCACTGTTCACTGATCTCTGTAGTCATCGCTGTTCACTGACCTCTGTGGTCACCACTGTTCACTGATCTCTATGGTCACCGCTGTTCACTGACCTCTGTGGTCACCGCTGTTCACTGACCTCTGTGGTCACCACTGTTCAGTGATCTCTATGGTCACCGCTGTTCACTGACCTCTGTGGTCACCGCTGTTCACTGACCTCTGTAGTCACCACTGTTCACTGATCTCTGTAGTCATCGCTGCTCTCTGACCTCTGTGGTCACCACTGTTCACTGATCTCTGTGGTCACCACTGTTCACTGATCTCTATGGTCACCATTGTTCAGCGATCTCTATGGTCACCACTGTTCACTGATCTCTGTGATCACCGCTGTTCACTGATCTCTGTGGTCACCACTGTTCACTGATCTCTGTGGTCACCATTGTTCAGCGATCTCTGTGGTCACCACTGTTCAGTGATCTCTATGGTCACCACTGTTCACTGATCTCTGTGATCACCGGTGTTCACTGATCTCTGTGATCACCAGTGTTCACTGATCTCTGTGGTCACCACTGTTCAGCGATCTCTGTGGTCACCGCTGTTCACTGATCTCTGTGGTCACCGCTGTTCACTGATCTCTGTGGTCACCGCTGTGGTCACACTGTTCACTGATCTCTGTGGTCACCACTGTTCAGCGATCTCTGTGGTCACCGCTGTTCACCGATCTCTGTGGTCACCGCTGTTCACTGATCTCTGTGGTCACCACTGTTCAGGGATCTCTGTGATCACCGCTGTTCACTGATCTCTGTGGTCACTGCTGTTCACTGATCTCTGTGGTAACTGCTGTTCACTGATCTCTGTATCACCATTGTTCAGTGATCTCTGTGGTCACCGCTGCACACTGATCTCTGTGGTCACCGCTGTTCAGTGATCTCTGTGGTCACCGCTGTTCACTGATCTCTGTGGTCACCACTTTTCACTGATCTATGTGGTCACCACTGTTCACTGATCTCTGTGGTCACCACATGTTCAGTGATCTCTGTGGTCACCGCTGTTCACTGATCTCTGTGGTCACCACTGTTCAGTGGTCTCTGTGGTCACCACTGTTCAGTGGTCTCTGTGGTCACCGCTGTTCACTGATCTCTGTGGTCACCGCTGTTCACTGATCACTGTGATCACCGCTGTTCACTGATCACTGTGGTCACCGCTGTTCACTGATCTCTGAGATCACCACTGTTCACTGATCTCTGTGATCACCGCTGTTCACTGATCTCTGTGGTCACCGCTGTTCACTGATCTCTGTGGTCACCGCTGTTCACTGATCTCTGTGGTCACCGCTGTTCACTGATCTCTGTGGTCAACACTGTTCACTGATTTCTGTGGTCACCACTGTTCAGTGATCTCTGTGATCACCATTGTTCACTGATGGCTGTGGTCGTCGCTGCTGTGCTCAGGGATCTCTGTGGTCACCGCTGTTCACTGATCTCGGTGGTCACCACTGTTCACTGATCTCTGTGATCACCACTGTTCACTGATCTCTGTGATCACCGCTGTTCACTGATCTCGTGGTCACCGCTGTTCACTGATCTCTGTGGTCACCACTGTTCAGTGATCTATGTGGTCACCGCTGTTCACTGATCTCTGTGGTCACCACTGTTCACTGATCTCTGTGGTGACCGCTGTTCACTGATCTCTCACCGCTGTTCACTGATCTCTGTGGTCACCACTGTTCACTGATCTCTGTGGTCACCGCTGTTCACTGATCTCTGTGGTCATCGCTGTTCAGTGATCTCTGTGGTCACCGCTGTTCACTGATCTCTGTGGTCACCACTGTTCACTGGTTTCTGTGGTCATCACTGTTCAGCGATCTCTGTGGTCACCGCTGTTCACTGATCTCTGTGGTCGTCGCTGCTCAGTGATCTCTGTGGTCACCACTTTTCACTGATCTCTGTGTGTCACCACTGTTCACTGATCTCTGTTGTCACCACTGTTCACTGATCTCTGTGGTCACCACTGTTCAGTGATTTCTGTAGTCATCGCTGTTCACTGATATCTGTGATCACCATTGTTCACTGATCTCTGTAGTCATCGCTGTTCACTGACCTCTGTGGTCACCACTGTTCACTGATCTCTGTGGTCACCACTGTTCACTGATCTCTGTGATCACCGCTGTTCACTGATCTCTGTGGTCACCATTGTTCACTGATCTCTGTGGTCACCACTGTTCACTGATCTCTGTGGTCAACGCTGTTTACTGATCTCTGTGGTCAACACTGTTCACTGATCTCTGTGGTCACCAGTGTTTCACTGATCTCTGTGGTCACCACTGTTCAGCGATCTCTGTGGTCACTGCTGTTCACTGATCTCTGTGGTCACCACTGTTCAGCGATCTCTGTGGTCACCGCTGTTCAGCGATCTCTGTGGTCACCGCTGTTCACTGATCTCTGTGGTCACCGCTGTTCACTGATCTCTGTGGTTATCGCTGTGCAGTGATCTCTGTGGTCACCGCTGTTCACTGATCTCTGTGGTCACCACTTTTCACTGATCTCTGTGGTCACCACTGTTCACTGGTCTCTCTGTGGTCACCACTGTTCAGTGTACCTGTTGTCACCGCTGTTCACTGATCTCTGTGGTCACCACTGTTCAGCGATCTCTGTGGTCACCGCTGTTCACTGATCTCTGTGGTCACCACTGTTCAGCGATCTCTGTGGTCACCACTGTTCAGTGATCTCTGTGTTCACCATTGTTCACTGATCTCTGTGGTCACTACTGTTCACTGATCTCTGTGGTCGCCGCTGCTCAGCGATCTCTGTGGTCACCACTGTTCACTGATCTCTGTGGTCACCACTGTTCAGTGATCTCTGTTGTCACCACTGTTCACTGATCTCTGTGGTCACCACTTTTCAGTGATTTCTGTAGTCACCACTGTTCAGTGACCTCTGTGGTCACCATTGTTCACTGATCTCTGTGGTCGCCGCTGTTCATCAAACCTGTGATCATCGTGATTCCGCGCACGCTAGTCACCATGGTTCTGTAAACTCTGTGGTTACCATGGTTCTGTAAACTCTGTGGTTACCATGGTACAGTAAAAATTGTGGTTGCCATGGTTCTGTGAATCTTTGGGTATTATGGTTCTGTAAACTCTGTGGTTACCACGGTTCAGTAGACCTCTATGGTTGCCATGGTTCTGTGAATCTTTAGCTACTATAGTTCTGTAAATTCTTTGGTTACCATGGTTCAGTAAACTCTTGGGTTACTATGAAACAGTAAACTTTGTCGTTGCCATGGTTCAGTGACCTCTTTGGTCATCATCTTGTACCCTTCTGTCAGTACCCTGTCGTTGCCATGGTTCAGTGACCTCTTTGGTCATCATCTTGTATCCTTCTGTCAGTGCCCACTCTGGCAATCTTCATCTTCCCGGCCTCTCTTCCTGTTCCTGTGTTTCCACCCCTCTGTTCATTCCAGCCCATGCTTCTTAACCCGACTTTCTTTATCCCAGTCACTTTTCCGCAAAATTTACCCCAGTGAATTCAAGCGTCTTTTTTCAAAACCACGTGATGCGAATCACATTGAAAAGGAGTCCGAATATTAGGCGACTTGCGCTTTGCGTCAAATACACGCACGTGCGCCGTCAGCAGGACCTTGCTGTGACTAAACAACAGACAAGTGTAGAGGAACACCACAGGTTTTTCTTTATGTTTGTTTGTTTGTTTGAAATGACATCCCATAAAAAAAACGAGGAGAGCGATTCGCGGGTAACTCACACCAGGTCGCAAAGCAAGCAGTTAAGCTGGCCTGTCACCATCTAAACGAAGCGTGTTCTTTTCACAAGGTGCCCGACTGCCTCAGTCCACAGTCATGAGACACTGCGGTCTACCAGATGATCAGTCCTCCCTCCGCTTGTTCCGTTTACGACCTCCAGTTACTGCGGGTTCCAGTTGGGCAGAAAGAATGTGCAGCGTGCGTAATAGGAGGCCGAGGGGGGCGGGAGGGGTGGGGGTGGGAGGGCACCTGCCCTGCATTCTGAATAAAGTGAACACCGGTGCGTGTCACTCCTCTGTTTAGCCCAGGGGAATCGGAGAACCCGTGAGGGGGGAGGGGGGGGGGGGGAGATTTACGGGGAGAAGGGTTGTTCGCAGC
>JADBJO010000663.1:345000-380000 GCA_016801955.1 Conus betulinus | reverse complement strand
CGCCCGTACGCACTTACACACAAGCGTGTGCGAACACGATTAAACACGCTGCGCATGCACACACAAATACATATTACACATGCGTGCGCGCGCGCACACACACACACACACACACACGCACGCACGCACGCACGCACACGCACGCACGCACACACACACACACACACACACACACACACACACATCCATGCATACTGCATACATTCACCTTCACGCACTTAAAGCTTCCACAGTTCCAGGCGAAAAAGCATGAGTAAATAAAAAAACCTGAACGGTTGATATCAGAAATAGCCGTCTTCAACCAGTCCTCTAACTCTTTGATTCCACTAATATTCCTTTCTCCCCGTGTGGTCACGCGCGTCATCCTCAAAGCCGCGTCTGCCACCATCTTTGGCCTTAATCGTTGGACCTGATTCAGAACTGATTCAGCCTGTTCATAATCATCAATATCATCATCCCAGAGACGGTATGTAGATCGTGGGTATAGCGCTTCAGCAGCCAGGGGATGGAGGATCTTCATATCCCAGCTGTCTTCAGTCGTGGGGAACGGAGCAGAGGTTATGGTAGTAGTAGCACTCCTGTCCTTTACAGTCTTTGATTTACGGCAACAACAATAAACACACAGGGAAAAAAAGGCTAGGAACAGGAAACCCCCCTTGGTGAAAGACGTCTACCTGGTACTGATAGCGATAGCTTTGAAGCGCTTGTGTGTCATGCGGCGGTAATGGGTTTGCGGTCTGCCAGGAATGCGATTGGAAAATGCCAGTGACGCAGTGGGAAGCCGACTTAACATGCCCAGGAATCTACTTTGCCTGTCAGTAAGCCGATGGGGGTGAGGGTGTGAGAGAGAGCAAAAAAGAAGAACGAAACTGAAAAGGAAAGAAAAGGAAGGGGGGGGGGGGCGTAGAGGGGGTGGAGAGGGGTTTTGCAAGCGGCCTTGCGTGTCTGTCAGCGACTATCGGTATGTGAGTACCCCCCTCCCCCTTTTCCGAATCTCCCTTTCCTTCCTTCCCCTTCTCTCTCTCTCTCTCTCTCTCTCTCTCTCTCTCCTCTCTCTCTCTCTCTCTCTCTCTCTCTCTCTCTCTCTCTCTCTCTCTCTCGTCTCTCTCATTTCTGGTCTGGTTGTTATGGACTCGGGTTTTTTTTTTTGTTTGTTTCTTCGTTTTGTTTTGGGTGGTGGTGGTTTATACTGATCTTTATACATTGATTTATTATTTGATGTTCATTTCTTTCAAGCGTCAACACTTTTAACACACATTTCTTTGCCTGTCCGTCCAGTAGCAATTTCGTGTTTTTTTGTTTGTGAAGATGTTCACCATAGTGTTGATAATGCATAGGCGTCATTCTGCGTGCACGTAGCGTGAAAGAAACCGTGGTGGTTTTCTGCGCAAAGCAGAGGAACTGGTGTCAGTGCAAAGTTAGCGTGACCACAGAGTGGCAGCAGCTTGCCTGCGGAGGGTTCAGGTGTGTGGGAAGTGAGTACCACCTGAAGCGGTTCAAGGAGGACCTTTACCAGCTCTGCTTTTTTGTTTCGTAGCCAGCATCCAGTGTAGTCAGTCTGCTGTACTCGCGCGCGCGCGCGGTGTGTGTGTGTGTTGTGTGTGTGTGTGTGTGTGTGTGTGTGTGTGTGTGTGTGTGCAGTGGGATAACGGGAGGGAGGGAGAGAGAGAGAGAGAGAGAGAGAGAGAGAGAGTATATGTGTGTGTGTGTGTGTGTGTGTGTGTGTGTGTGTGTGTGTGTGTGTGTGTGTGATAGGGAGGATGGGAGCGGATAGGAGGAGGAGGGAATGCCGAGGAGGGATGGTGGTTAGGGGGAGGAGGAGCGAGCGCTGGGGATTCCGTTCGGTTGCATGACACTGGGTTATAGGATTTCAGTTTTTGCAAACAGTTTTCACTGTGCGTAAAAATTAGTCGGACCGGAACTGGCCATAATAACAATAGTAGTAATAAGTGACAGATATGATAACAATCGTTCATCATCATTATCAGGCACATATATCCGTACGTGATCAAGATAATGCCCTAAGCGCTAACAAATTCGGTAGTCAAGGGTCAACTCGGTCTTTAGAAAATGATAATAATACAGGTGAGAAAGTCAAGAAAGAGAAGCCAACAAAAGGAAAATATGTAAGACAGACACAACACCAACAGACACCCACGGAAGTAGGCCAAACACTCGCACACACGTGGACCGAACTAGTGAGATTAACGTCCTGTCGGGCAGAGGCCCTTAAGAACATGGTGGCCACACGTGGACATGACATAGACACGTGTATATCCCCCAACCCTACTCTTCCCCCGCCAACTTCCCCCACTACCCGCTGCCCCACCCCCATCCCAGTCTCCTCCCACTCTACAGAGAGAGAAAGAGACGGACAGACAGACAGGCAGAGACAGAAAGAGAGAGAGAGGGATGATCGTGTGCCCTATCAGGAAGAGAAAAGGAGTGGAAAGTGGTGGGGGGACAGAGGTTCTCAGTGGCCGCCGGTTCCACCAACCCCTCTTCCCCCCCCCCCCCCCCCCACCCCCACCTCTCCCCTCTCCCCCCTGACTCCCATCTGTCTCTCATGTCCTCCTCTTTCTCCACTCCCTATTCTGCACATTATAAAAATCTGAAAGTGCCTGTCGGAACAAAGAAAAAACACTTGTAAAAAAAAATCATCTTAAGGGCGCCAAAAAAGCCCCATCATTAGCTGATATCTCAGACAACGAGCAGATTATGTTCCCTGCCGCTCAACAGTCTCGCTGAGCAGGATTTTTTTTTTTTCCTCATACACCCATCTCCCTCCCTCCCCCCCCCCCCCCTCCCCTCTTCCCCCCCCCCCCCCCCCCCCCCCCCCCCCCCCCCCCCCCCCCCCCCTCTTCGCCTCCTCTCCCTTTCGCCTCGCCTCCCCTTCGCTCCTTTCCCTACAATGTTTTTTTTTTGTTTTTTTTGCTGTTGCTGCTGAAGATCTCTTAGAAGAAATTGGATCCTCTTTATCATGATGATGATGATGATGATATTAATAATAATAAGGGTCATTTGAGCTGTCGTGTAAATAAATAAAAACGGCTGTTGAGTGTCAGCTAAGCCTCCCCATCGGCGCCGAAAAACAAAACAAAGCAAAATAAAACTAAATCAGAGAAAAAACTCTTGAAGTAAAATCAATAGAAATATTCTATTCAAGAATTGAAATTACAGTCTGGTTTTAAACACAGGTTGTTGGTATTCGCTTATTTAGTTTGATTTGATTTTTAGGAGCGTGGAAAAAATTATCATTGCGTGAGGCAGCTTAGTGCATGGAAGAAAAATGACACGAGCGATTTTTTGGTCATTATTAGTTAATTTGCCGTCCCTTCCTCCCTTTAACCCGCCCCCCCCCACCCCCACCCCCACGCCTCTTCGTCCACCTATATGCCCCCCTCCCCCCTTCCCCCCTTTTCCCAGTTTTTTGCCCTTCGCAATTCCATCTCTAACCCTCTCCTCCTTCCCCTTTTGCAGTTACCCTTCTGAAGCGATTTGTTGTATATTCCTTTATATTAATGTTTGTTCTCTGTCTCTGGGATATGGTAGTATTTTCAAGAGAAGATCTAATCGTTTCGGTTAAAAAAAAAAAAGGAAAGTAACCAGAAAAAAGAAAGAAAAAGAAACGTATTATTTGATAGGTTCGTTTTACAGTTTGGCAAGGTGTTTCATGCAAAACTGAAAAACTGGCAGCACTTGGGACAGCGTGCAGCGCGTTGTAGTACCAGCAGCTAATTTTAATACGTTCGTCCTTGAGGGGTCACAGTTCATCTTAACCAAGTTTCGTTTAAGTCGGTTCCGTAATTTGGCGTAATCTTGCTGATGGGTGTTGGGTCCGCCCTTCTGATTTTGGACCTACCCCAACATTTGATGACTTGGTCCTTGGTTGGCTCTCTTTATATCTCTCCTCTCTAAATTCAATAAAAATCGGTGTGGCAGGATGGGTTTGGCTTTTTTTTTTTTCTTCGGGTTGTGTGTGTGTGTGTGTGTGTGTGTGTGTGTGTGTGTGTGTGTGTGTGTGTGTGTGTGTGTGTGTGTGTTCCGACGCATCCAGGATTTGTCCCCTCTTTATCTGGAACTGCTCTTCACTTTAAGGAGTTCGTCCTTGCCCAACAATGTATCTCTTCACTAAGATTCGTGAAAACTGGCCGAGTAGTTTTTGCGTCAGTTTGTTGACAGATAGACAAAGCAGCCAACAGACGCAGGTGAAAACGTAACTTCCTTGGCGGGGGTATCATAACGCTCAACCTATAGACTACAGCTGTACACATAGCCGGTCCCTGCCAACTTCTCGATAAGTGAATGCCGACGGCTCTGTCTCCCAATCGAAGGGAAGGGAGTTAACAGAATTGGACGAATCACGTGGCCCGGCATACGCAGTGCCATTCATGAACAGAAGAGACAGAGATGAAAAACAAAAACTAAGTTAGATTCAGTGTGAGGCGACTGTAGACGGAAACTCAAACAAAACTTAAAGAAAAATTACTATGCCGCCGAACCAGAGAAACAAACGAATTAAAAGACAAACACACGACGCGTTTCGACCTCTTTGATTTTCTTCAGGCGAGACAAACCACATATTCAAGACAATGAAAACGAAGAACGAGCAAGGACCAAGTTGAAACAGACTAGAATTTAATTCAGTTTCTTTCCGTCGAAAATCCGCTTCATTTTCCATAAGAGCAGGATGAACATTGTCTTGAAGGGTTGCAAGTCAAAGAGGAAATCTTTCCGAATTCTGTTCAGCCGTTATGGTCGTTCCCAAGCATCAAAAAGTGTAACGTCCTTTGACGGATAGGAGGAGACCTAGGCATTCTCACCTTAGCCATGCCTTCTTCTGGCCGTTGATCTGGCCTGCTGCTCTCTCTCTCTCTCTCTCTCTCTCTCTGTCTGTCTCTCTGTCTCTCTCTCTCTCTCTCTCTCTCTCTCTCTCTCTCTCTCTCTCTCTTCTCTCTGAATGACAAAATTCGGAACAACGCAAACAGCATAACTTTTTTTTGCCTTTTATTTATATTCATGTTTACCGACCGCATTCAAATTAGCATTTCGCTGGTGGCTTTTTTCTTGTCATATTTGTGAGGTGAACTTGAAATGGGAACTCTCAATTTTTTTAAATTATCAAATCGTTATTTGGAAGGGGAGCGGGCTTTTTGTTGTTATTTGTTGTCTTGTTATTTCCATAAACTTTAAATGCGAACTCATTTTTTTTTAGTCGTTACTTGTAAAGTGAATGATGTTGACAAACAAACCTAATTGGATAGAGAGAAAAATATGTATGTGTGTGCATACAGGAGAGATGTAAAGCGTATCGTTTCTCTCGTTTCTGTTGTTGGAATGGTCATCATAGTTCTTCCTATCCGTAGGTAATTCCGTGTGTGTGTGTGTGTGTGTGTGTGTGTGTGTGTGTGTGTGTGTGAGAGTGCGCGCGCGCGCGCCCATGAGTGTGCGTGTTCACATGTACATGTATGTGTTGTGGGTTTCTTTGTATGTGTGTTTACGGGTGTGTTTGACTTTGTTTGCGTGCGCCCATGTGTAAGTGTGTGTATGTTTGTGCGCGCGCGCGCGCGCGCGCGCGCCCCCAACAAACATACATACTTAAAAACATATCAGTGAAAATGACAATGGACTCTGATGGTGGCCGGTGGAGTTATTTGGAGGGGGGAGGAGGGAGGAGGGCGACAACGATGATTTGGCGGGGTGTTTGGGCCGTATCGTGGAGGGCGGAAATGGCTCATAGACGCCGGACGATGGAAAGTCCATCATCCACTGACTGATTAGAAATTGATCCATCCGCATAGTGCGGCGGCCACAGAATGAGCTCATTACAGGGCTGGCCACTGCCTCTCTGTCTGTCTGTCTGTCTGTCTGTCTGTCTGTCTCTGTCTGTCTGTCCGTCTGCCTGCCGCTGTGTCTGTCTGTCCCTGTGTTGTCCGTTTGTTCTTTCTTTCTGTGAAAGACGAAAAGCGCTTGCGAAAAAAAAATGGTTTGCCCATGGGACTATAATCGCTGCGTGCTCGCTACTGACCGTTGGTAGGACAATCAGTATTTCACACAGAGAAGACTGTTGTCACGACCAAATGATGCTGTGAAACACAATACTGAAAGATAGCAACAGCATAGATTAAGACCAAGAGAGAGAGAGAATGAATGTGAACTATGCCAAAACTTGACTTGTCACTTTAAGGGGTCAACGCTTTTTAACGGGGGGTCAGTCAACGGTCAGCGTTCTGACGTCGTTTCAGCTCTTACGAATGTTCTGGTGGAGGTCACGCTGGTCTGTGTGTGTTGCCAGGTCAGCTTTGGCCGTCTTCTTGCTAAGGGTGTCCACCATCGTGTTTGGTTTCCAGACTTTCGGGCGGAAGACGAGCTATATGGTTTGGCCTGTTCCAGGCGCCTTTTGTATTTGAAAGAGATTACTGAGGGTTGTCTGTGTTTCATCCGGCGCTTTCTGACTTCTGGCTGGTGGGGAAGGCGTTGCTGTGTATGCCCAGAATCTGGGTTAAGCTGATTTGAGTTGAGGACAGAAACTTCTCCACCTGGGTAGATTTCAGATGCCGTGCCGTGTTTCTCCGCTGTGCGGTGGGAATGACACCACAAGAGTTGTGACGTCTCAGCTGATTGATTTTCAATTAAAAACTTTTTCAGCCAGATTTTGTCGGTCCGTTAAACGATGAGTAGACTTTTTTCTGTTGTACAGTTCGGCTTATTGGTCATTTTACCGTGGTTGTAGACTTGATGCTCCGTCACGCACATTCAATGGAACTTCCTCATTCCGTGTAAGGACATTTGTGACTACTGTTTGGAACTTGCAACGACATCCCAATGACGTACCAGATGCATTGTGTTGAAGGCGTAGGTTTGCAAACAACACACACACACACACACACACACACACACACACACACACACACACACACACACACTACAGATGTACAGACAAGGGCCCAACCCTACCCTGCATCGTGTCAGGTTACAATGTAAGAATCATCGCTCAAGTTTATGTGTGGAGAAGAAGCCGCTGGACACTTCTATTGGTGTAACTATGAACAGAAAAACTGATGATGAACTGCTCGTTTCTTTGATCCATGCGTGCGTTTTGCCTGACAACACGGGCTATGCGCGCGTTTGCTTATATGTATACGCACGCGAGTGTGTACCAGCATACACGCACGCGAGCGCGCGCGCGCGCGCGCGCGCGCGTGTGTGTGTGTGTGTGTGTGTGTGTGTGTGTGTGTGTGTGTGTGTGTGTGTATGCGAGCGTGCGTGCGTGCGTGCGTGCGTGTGTGTGTGTGTGTGTGTGTGTGTGTGTGTGTGTGTGTGTGTGTGTGTCCTCTGGTATTCTTTGCTTTCTTCTTCTTCTTTTTTTTTCCCCTCTGCCACACACGGAATCGACAAAGGCTCCCAAACATCTCTCTGAAGTCCTCTGGAAGAAAGTTATATGTCGGCTCCGGGAGCTAAGAAAGGGGCAACAACTCTTGGTGCGGCTGGGAGAGAAGCTATCAGGCCGGCCTGCCCGATTCCTCTCTCTCTGGCCCGTGATTTGTGCGCGGACGGAGGGAGTCGTGTTTTTTCCGGTGTGTCTCGGGTTTGAATGTCTCGGGCCGAGTTTCTGCCATTTAGTTTTTGGCGAGTTCATTTCCGCTGGAGTTCCTCCCCCCCCCCCCCCCCCCCCCCCCCCCCCGTTGTCAGAAAGTTTGGGGGGGGGGGGGGGGGGGGTATAGAGGGCTGGCTACGTGTAGAGTGTCTATGAGTTTGCGAAGTTTTACCATTTTCCACAAACTTTGCTTCTTCTCTTCCATCCTGTGTTTTCTTTCCTTCCCCGTTCCCCCATGTGACACCTCTCTCGCTCTCTCTCTCTCTCTCTCTCTCTCTCTCTCTCTCTCTCTCTCTCTCTCTCTCTCTCTCTCTCTCTCTCTCTCTCTCTCTCTCTCTCTCTCTCTCTCTCTCTCTCTCTCTCTCTCTCTCTCTCTCTCTCTCTCTCTCTCCTCTCTCTCTCTCTCTCTCGCTCCTCATCTCTCTCCCTCTTTCTCTGTATGTGCCCCTCCCTCTCTCTCTCTCTCTCGCTGCTGCCTGTCTGTCCCCCACTCTCTCTGTCTCTGTCTCTCTCTGACTCAGTCTCTCTCTCTCTCTCTCTCTCTCTCTCTCTCTCTCTCTCTCTCTCTCTCTCTCTCTCTCTGGATTTAGGGTCAGTGCGTTTCCATAAACAACATCTGCACACCCAAAAATATACGACACTGGATTCTGAACACAGTTGCAGGTCTGTGTAATGTCGGTCATTCATCAATAGTACTTCTGTTGTTGTTGTTGTTGTTGTTGTTGTTGTTGTTGTTGTTGTTGTTGTTGACGACGCAGTGTAAGCGAGCTTCATGAGCTGAGGGAAGGAACGGGGGAGGAGGGGGGGGGGGGGGGCGGAGGAAGCCGATGGGGAAAAGGATGATCGGTGGGGATGGGCGGGGGATGGGGGTGGGAACTTTTTCATCTCATCTCATCCAGTAAGAAGTTTTGGGAGCTGCGCTTTCAATGGTAATTCTTTTCCGACTAAGATTGGAGAGGGCGGGAAAAAAAAAAGCGTGCTGGGAGACGGAGATGAGATTAAATGTACCACATAGATCAGGGCCACTGCTATGGATGCCACGATGCCTCGTTCCTCAGGCTACTTTTGTTACGTTCAACTTACGTATGATTTTCAGAACTTTCTGTCTCTGTCTCTCTCTGTCTCAGTCTCTGTCTGTCTGTCTGTCTGTCTGTCTCTCTCTCTCTCTCTCTCTCTCTCTCTCTCTCTCTCTCTCTCTCTCTCTCTCTCTCTCTCTGGCAGATGAAACACTTTGCCAGAACGTAAATTAGAAACTATATGTAAGAGTCAGAGATGTGAACTATATGCAGTGAGTCGGAGGTTTGAACTATACGTAATGAGTCAGAGGTTTGAACTATGTGTAAACGAGTCAGAGGTTTGAACTATGTGTAATGAGGCAGAGGTTTGAACTATGTGTAATGAGTCAGAGTCTGAACTCTGTGTAACGAGTCAGAGGTTTGAACTATGTGTAATGAGTCAGAGGTCCGAACTATGTGTAAATGAGTCAGAGGTTTGAACTGTGTGTAATGAGTCAGAGGTTTGAACTGTGTAATGAGTCAGAGGTTTGAACTATGTGTAACAAGTCAGAGGTTGAACTATGTGTAATGAGTCAGAGGTTTGAACTAATGGAGGTAACAAGTCAGTCAGAGGTTTGAACTATGTGTAATGAGTCAGAGGTTTGAACTGTGTGTAATGAGTCAGAGGTTTGAACTATGTGTAATGAGTCAGAGGTGAGTCAGAGGTTTGAACTTTGTAATGAGTCAGAGGTTTGAAACAATGTGTAATGAGTCAGAGTTTGAACTCTGTGTAATGAGTCTGAGGTTTGAACTCTGTGTAACGAGTCAGAGGTTTGAACTCTGTGTAACGAGTCAGAGGTTTGAACTCTGTGTAACACGAGTCAGAGGTTTGAACTCTGTGTAACGAGTCAGAGGTTTGAACTATGTGTAACGAGTCAGAGGTTTGAACTATGTGTAACGAAGTCAGAAGTTTGAACTATGTGTAACGAGTCAGAGGTTTTGAACTTGTGTAACGAGTGAGGTTAACGAGTCGGAGGTTTGAACTACGTGTAATGAGTCAGAGGTTTGAACTACGTGTAACGTGTCAGAGGTTTGAACAATATGTAAAGAGTCAGAGGTTTGTAAATTGGGAAGATGCCTCAGTCCTGTAGCTCTTTCAGTTATCTTCGATTTAGGGTTTTCAAAAAATCTCTCTCTCCCTCCTCCCTCCCCCCCCCCCCCCCCCCCCCCCCCCCCTCCCCTCTCTCTCTCTGTCTCTCTGTTTGTGCAGTGTGTAAACGTGTCTGTTTGTACATGTCATTGCATACATTATGCATGATTCATACTTACCGACTGTTTTCAGTGATGATAACCGGATGAATGGGAGTTACAAGGGCTAGACCTATAGACTTTGATCAAATAAAACCTAAGTACATCAGTACAGCTTTTTACTGCTGGGCATGAAATTTCATTAGAGAAGATAAAAGAGAGTACGTACATGCTGATTTATATTCCAACCACCCATACCATCGAACCTTTTAAAGCCGGCACTTCTTGTGACATGCCATTGGTCAGCCCTTAACAGCGTGGCAAAGACCTGGGGGGGGGGGGGGGGGGGGGGGGGAGTCTATGGGAAAAATCAAAGGAAAAAAAAAAAAAAGGACCCTATCCCCTCCCACCACCCCCTCCCCAGCACCAGTATCCCACTCTCTACCCACCACTACCACCGTCCCCGACCCCGCTCCTACCACCCCTCCCCTTTGTCACAAGGGAAAAAAGAGAACAAAGAAAAGAAGACACAGAAAAAAGAAGAAGAAGAAACCAGCAGGAGAGGAAAGAAATGGATCATGCCTTGATCTCTGTACGTCGCTCATCATTTTCTGCCTCTTGATCATGCTTCGTCTTGTCCTGCGCCTTCTTTCTTTCTCTCTTTCCTTTTCTTTCTTTTTCTCTCTTTTTCTTCCTTCTCTCTCTTTCCTTCCTTCTTTTCTTTCTTTTTTTTTCTTTCTTTCTATCTTTCTATCTTCTTTCTTTCTTTCTTTTTCTTTCTTTCTATCTTTTTTTCTTCCTTTCTCCTTTCTCTCTTTCCTTCTTTCTTTCTCTCTCTCTCTCTCTCTTTTCTTTTTCTATTTCATTCTTTCTATCTTTCTCTCTTTCCCTCTTTCTTTCTCTCTTTCCTCTTTTTCTTTCTCTCTTACTCTTTTTCTTTCTCTCTTCTCTTTTCTGTCTTTTTTCTCGTGTTCATTCTTTCCTTCTTTCTTTCTTTCCTTCCTTTTTTTTCTTTCTTTCCTTTTCTTTCTTTCTTTCCCTCTTTCCTTCTTCTTTCTTTCTCTCTTTCCTTTTTTCTCTCCTTCCTTGCTTTCTTTCTTTCTCTCTTTCCTTCATTCTATGTTCCTTCTTTTTTTTCCTTTCTGTCTTTCCTTCTGTCTGTCTTTCTTTTCCTTCTGTCTTTCTTACTCTCTTTCCTTTCTCTCTTTCAACCCATGCCCACCCACATGGCCGGCTCGCTGTGTTCTCTCATCCACCCACTTCCCTACTCCCCTTTCCCCTCCCCGTCCCCTCTGCTCCCCCCCCCCCCTTTCCCCCGTAACCCCCTCTCCCCACCCTACCAGTCTCCTACCGTGTGGTGCAGGGGGTCTCAAGGAACTGAGGGACACGGTACACGGGGCACTGACGTTTGTAGTGCCGGCAAAGGCCAACGACTCGTGCGGCACTCAAAAAGAAGTCAGTTGGCAGCTGCGTGATTTTTAGTCTGTCTGGGGATGGAAGGGGGGAAGTGGGGGGGGGGGGGGGGGGGGGGGCTTGTGGGGGAGTAGAGGGAGGGGGGCGGGATAGGAGGAGAGAGGGGGATGAGGGTGCAGGGACTAAGGATGTAGGTTGTGTAGTCTCTTCTTCCCCCCCTGGAGAGTCAGGGTGGGATGTCACTGTCAGTTCTCTTTCCATCCATTTTGCCAGTTCATTTCCGCAACGGAAAAGTCCCCATCCCACCTCCACCCCCGTGTTTTTTTTTTTTGGTTTTTTTTTTGTTGTTGTTTTGTGTTTTTATTAAGGAATTGAATTAGGGTTACTTAACCGCAAACGATTGAAACTATAAAGAATAATACCAGAGCAACGCGTTTCGGCTCTGAAGGACTTCAACACGCAGTGCAAACAAACACGGACAAATTGGAATAGGAATAGTAAGGGTGAAATAATGTTGCTTATAGCCCAGCGGACCGCAAAGGGCCATATCAAGGCTGTCGCCGCGTTCTAGTCAATAGAAGTAGTTGAAAAAAATAGAGAATGCTTTTAGAAAATGAGAAAGAAAGAAAGAAGAAAAGTACGGTGGGTTAGCTGCGGGATAACGAACGTCCTCTGGCAGGTAGGGTGGGAGAGGAAACCAGACGCCGTGGTGCAGTGTTGAAGTGTCACGAACTGACGGCTGGAGGGTGTAGGGTTCGTATCCCCGTTCGGACCATTATTATTGTGGTGTGTGTGTGTGTGTGTGTGTGTGTGTGTGTGTGTGTGTGCGTGCGTGCGTGCGTGTGTGTGCGTGCGTGTTCACCGTCTTCTTGTTTTTCTTCTTCTTCTTCTCTTCTTCTTCTTCTTCTTCTATAGTTTTAAAACCAGTAGTAGGAGTATTGCTCAGTTTGCCTAGCCAGCCCTGTCAGGTGTCTGTGTCTCTAAGTCTGACCCACTCCAGAAAAGACTTTAGAAAAAAAGAGAGAGAAGAAGGAGGAAAGAAAAGAAAAAAGCGGCGAACGCTGTCCTGTTAGGTGGTTTTACACCCAGATGGGACCCCATAGCACCATCGTCTTCCGTCTTCCGTTGTTGGTTATCATCGTCATAGCGCAGAGCCCCCACATGCTCCGGTGCTCTCATTGTCGCTCTTGTCTCCGCATGCACGTTTGCGGTGACTTCAGGTCATACACACTTTGTCGATATGGGCAGATGTGTGTGTGATGTGTGGTGTGTGTGTGTGTGTGTGTGTGTGTGTGTGTGTAGGGGGGGGGGGGGGATGGTTTCCACTTCAGAGGAAGAAATCAGTCTCTGCGACAGACCAATGACTGTCTCCAGGGCGCGTCTCGAGTGTGCGCAATCAGAAGAGAAACTTTTAGAACACCAAAGGAGCGACACGGTAGCAGTGCAGATCGACTGCCCTCCGGGTAGGTGACATGGCGATGCTAACACCCTCTGAAGACTGCAGGTGTTGGGACTGCGACCGGACCTGTCTGGGTGTGGCTGTGTCGCCAGGAGTAGGAACAAGCGACCTGAGAGTATTGCCTCTGAGAGGGTGTGAAACAGTGGAACAGGAGAAATGGGACTGGGAGAAAGTGCCTGGACTTGGTCATGCGGAGAATGCGAGTTAAGGTTTTAGTAGTCCACAGGTTTGGCCGTAGAGTCCTCCTCGCAGCCTTCCTTCCGTCGCCTTTCTACACCCAACCCCAACTCACCCCAACACCCCACCCTCCTCTCTCTCTCTCTCTCTCTCTCTCTCTCTCTCTCTCTCTCTCTCTCTCTCTCTCTCTCTCTCTCTCTCTCTTCCTGTCTTACTGTTTTCTGCAGCATGTCGCATCAAGAATACAAGCGGATACTGTAAAAGAAAACACACAGTCGACTTTGATTCACGCCTCGATCTGTTCTTGCGTTTTTTGTCAACCACCCACCTTACCCCCACTCCCCTCTCTCTTCCGTGTCTCTCTCTGTTGTCTGCAGCATGTCTCTGTCTCTCTGTCCCCATCTCTCTCTCGTCTCTCTCTCTCTCTCGTCTCTCTCTCTCTCTCCTCTCTCTCTCTCTCTCTCTCTCTCTCTCTCTCTCTGTGCCATGCATCGCTTATTTTCTCTTCCCACCCCACCCCCATATCCCCCTGCTGTCACACACATAATTAACAAGCTGTCCAAATAACCCTACAGAGGAGGGGGAAGAGAGCCGTATTCGTTGTTCCGGTGGCTAAAAGGGGGGGGAATGGGTGAGGACTCTAACCAGCGGCTCTCGTGCTTTCAGGGCTTGCTGCAGGACACAAGTCATTAGCTGGCTACACCATCTTTTCTTTTCTTTCTTTTTTTTTCTTCTCCTCACGGCGATTTATAGGGGGTGGGGGGGGGGGGGGGGGGGGGGGGGGGGTGAACCGATCTGTGCTTTGCCGCTGCAGCGCATTGCGACGTTTTGTTCTCGTCGTCAAGGCCCTCCTACCTTGAACGTTAACCTTTTCTTGGACGAGTTAATTTTCTTGAAATGTTGTTGTTCGTGTATCACAGTTGGGTGGATCGTGTGTGTGTGTGTGTGTGTGTGTGTTGTGTGTGTGTGTGTGTGTGTGAGGGAGGGGTGAGGAGAGAGAGAGAGAGAGAGAGACAGACAGACAGACAGACAGACAGAACAATGAACTCTGAACATTTGTTATGTTATTAGCTATACAGCCTTGATGACATGGGGGTGCAAAGCAAAAGGCAAATAACGTACACAGTAAATCCACAGCAAACACGAACTGAAACAATGCTATCACTCAAAGCACCATAAGCCGGAATACCGACTGTGTGTGTGTGTGTGAGTGTGTGTGTGTGTGTGTGTGTGTGTGTGTGTGTGTGTGTGTGTGTGAGAGAGAGAGAGAGAGAGAGAGAGAGAGAGAGAGAGAGAGAGTGTGTGTGTGTGTGTGTGTGTAGCTCGGTTGCTGCTACCGGTTGACTGATTCGATCGATTGGTAGCTGTTGGCTTTTAATCATTAGTTTTGGTATTTGTTTAGCAGACATTGTAGAAACCTATTACTCGCGGTGCTTCACAAAAACTGCTTTATCACTGTTCGCATTCATCATTCATTCCGACATTACTTCACATGTGCAGTGGGCATCCATGTAACACACAACCGTCTGAATCCTGCCCATACACTCTTCATCCCCAAACCATCATGCAAGCTTTAAACATACTGCTTCTTGCGGGAGATATTCGGTTTTTTGTTTTGTTTTGTTTTTTTTTTACGTCTGTCGTGTATGTCGTGAGAGAATCTGAGTGTCTTTAAGGCAGAGATCAGTTGTTTCGTTTAGATGGAAGCGTGGAAAAGATCTTTCACCGTTGGTCTTGGTTTCCGATTAGAGCGATCACGCGGGATTCTTGAATGATTAACAGTCGACTTATGTGTAGAATGAGAGGGACAGCTTTTTCCCCCCCCCCCCCCCCCCCCCCCCCCCCCCCCCCCCCCCCCCCCTCTCTCTCTCTCTCTCTCTCTCTCTCTCTCTCTCTCTCTCTCTCTCTGTCTCCCCCCCTCTCTCTCTCTCTCTTTTCCTCTCTCTCTCTCTGTCTGTGTCTGTCTCTGTGTTTCTCTCTTTCTTCTCTTTTATAAAGAACCTCTGTTCGACTAGAACGTCACGCTGACCTCCTTTAATTAACTAAAGCGATGATGATGGGAGTCCTGCCATGGTTGAACTGATATGAAGCTTGAGGGCTGTGTGGTCCTTGTGTTGCAGTTCTCCCCCCTGGTGCAGGACTCGGTGCTGCGGGGCACGTTCAACGCCACCCTCAACAACCCCCATCGCCCCGCACATGTCGCCGGCACACACGCCTGGGCACCTCCAAGCACGCCTTCCTGCTGGGCGTCTGAGTCGGAGTCGGAGTCTGGCCGCAGCCTGCAGGATGCTGATGTCTGTCTGCTGCACCAGCCACATTCCTCCTTGTATCCCTTGCTTTCCCGACTCGGACCGTGGCTGGCTGGCTGGTCGTGCTGTGCGTGGTCTGCTACGGCGTTTGCTATGCTGTGCCGGCGGCTTTCATTCTGATCGTGGAGCTGTTTTCCCGCAGGAGTCTTGAAGATTTTTTTTTATTATTATTTTTTTTCCCCCTTTTTTTTTTTCGTTTTGTGCTGACGGTGGTTTTCGTATTGCAGCGAAGAACTACAAAACCTTTTCTGTACAAAACTCTTCTCTCTCCTCCTCTCTCTCTCTCTCTCTCTCTCTCTCTCTCTCTCTCTCTATATATATATATATATTATATATATATATATATATATATATAATATGTCTCACTGTCTGGTGTCTGTTCCATCCGTCAAATCTCTGTCTGTCTCTCTCTCTCTCTCTCCTCTCTGTCTCTCTCTGTCTCTCTCTCTCTCTCTTCTCTCCCTCTCTCTCTCTCTCCTCTCCTCTGTTTTCTTGTCTGTCTTTGACATTCCCTTCCCTAAACATCTCGCCTCCCACTCTCACATACTCTCTTCTCTCTCTGTTTTCTTGTTGTCTGTTAATAAACATCGCACCCACAACACATACATCTCTCTCTGCCTCTGTCTCTCTCTTTCTCTTTCTCTCTCTATCTCTTTCTCACACACACACACACACACACACACACACACACTCACACACACACACACACACACACACACACACACCATGCGCGCGCGCGCACAGAAAACACACACGCGCGCACGCGCGCGCGCTCTCGCTCACTCGTGCGCACATGCTGATCAACTTGCGCACGCACACAACGGCATCAGTGACACACATCAGTTTTTATGCGTCACTTGCATTGCAGATGTTGCAACAAAAAGTCTGTGTCCTTTTATTGATCCTACTCTGCCATTATCGTGTGATATCAGAGGACAGTATTAATTAGCGTGCTGATACTGGGAATGAATGCATTCGAAATAATTATCGACTCTTTTTATGATAATATGTTGTTTGGGTTTGTTTTTTTACGGTTTATAACCTCTGATTTTGTCAGTATTTGCATACATGCAAAGCAAACTGTAATGGTTGACCAACTACGAAAATACGGATTCCCAACCTTTTTCAATTCCTGACATGAATATTTTGATGTTTCTTTTCGCATTTTTTGTGTAAATTCAAAATATTCTGTCGTCGTTGTTGTTATTGAAACATGTGTAAATTGACTGCGCGGGTTCCTGTGAGAAACAGAGGTGGCAGACGGTGTAGGACTGTAGCTGAATGATCGAAGTGTAACGTCTTGCAGAATGTGGTGTTATGCTGGAAAGAATTAACTGCGTGTTTTATCATCATAAAGAAAGTATTAACAGCTTAGTGATCGGGTAGTGAATAGAACCGTGTTCAGAATTCCCATCCATAAAGATGATTACTATTCGAGTTTGACACTATACTATAAGTGGGATTTTAATGTAAACTCTGTCTTTAAAGCAGCATTCATTTCACATATGAAAACAACAAAAAAAAAAAGGTTAAAAGCGCACAGTGTTTACCGTTGCCCTTGCTGATAAACACAAGCATTCTGATTCGATCGTGATTTTGAAGAATCAGAGATATTATGCCGCCGACTTTGTAGCTTCCGCGTTTATGTGGTCGGACCTATCCGAACAAGTATTACCAGCGCTTGTACAGCTCTTGCCCTTCCCGAGCCCAGTCCGTCACAATACTGAAACTGACCATGTTTATTGTATAAATCATTCATACCTGAAGTGTATCCTATCCGTTCTCCGAGATTGTTTTTGAAAACACGTCGTCAGGAACATTGAACTCGCCGTAAACGGCGGCTAAACTGTACCACAATCCAGACTGCAGTCACTTATGTACCTCTTAACACTGCAGTTAAAAGTGTGATTCTCTTGCCGCTAGAGTTCAGCGTGCACTTCGTTGTTTATCATTTTGTCCGGAAGATCCAAGTGCAGTTCTTTTGCTGAAAAGGGATGTTGCTGCGATTGAAATGATTTGAAAGGATCAGATAACGTGCATGTTTGTGGCGACGAAACCAGCCTGAAAAACGGGACATCAGATCGACTTTTTTTTTTCATTTTATTTCATTTCTTATCTGATGGTTTTTGTTCTCACACAATTTCTGTGTCATTTTCACTCACGTTTTGTTTTTTCGGTGGCCGAGATTATTTCATTCCGAAGATCAGGTACGTATTTGACTTTCTACAGCGTTGAAATGTTATGAATTTGCGAACATCACTTAATCCGAGCAACTGCAGACTTCTTAACAGAAAGCAACTTCCGGAGATCCCACATGAGCCGGAAAGATCCACAGTTTATTGTCACATTTACTCTCAAGAACAAATTTCAAACATTGAGAGAGAGACACGCTGAAAAAAAAACAACAGCTAAGATCGTCTGATGCGATATATTTGGTCCAGACTGGGTGTAAAAAGTGACGATTTTTTTTTTCAAAAATTTTACCTTGATCTATCTCAAAGATGCTGTGTTGGAGTTTATTCTGTTACAGATGTGAATTGCTTCACGCGCTTCACGGACGTCACATATTTGTATATTTGCCAACGCTCCCGAATTTTCACGAATTTTCCGTATTGTAAAATTCATTCCTGGAATGCTGAAATTTGTTTGGGGTGGAGGGGGGGGGGGGGGGTGTCCAGAGTTTTTTTCTTCTTCTTCTTTTTGCTTTTACTTTTCATGGGGAAAGGTAGGGTGAAGCAGGTAGGTTTGCTTTTGAAGGGCAACGGGAGAGGAGAGGAGTGAGGGATGATGCAAAATCTTGCAGAGTCCAGTGCTAATGGTGTTCAATACATGCCGGTAACGACATGTGCAGGAATAGACAATGTTTTTTCTTGAGTCGACCTTTGGTCAGTTCAGTCATGCATAGAAACTTTTTTTCCCCCAGTCCTCCCCTTTCTTTCCCTGGCTCCTGCAATTTGTCCCCAGAAGGTCCATACAGATTTCGCTGATCTACAGGCGTAGAAGTCACTTGGATTGACGCCATTACAGTCATTACTGAAAGCACTGGGTTTCGTGACTAATAGTTAAATCAGTAAATGACTTAGACACCAGATTCTTCATCGTTTGTTTGTTTTTTTTCAGAATTTGACATGTCCACAATTTGTTTGTTTTTCTTTCCCCCTGAAAATGTGATCTTGTTTGATTTTATTGTGATAATAAGACACAAGTTATGTAGCGATACGACTGATTACCCTCACCACAAGGCACTGGGTGATTTCATTGAATAAACCATGCGTTGACTGCTGTCTTTCAAAAAGATCGTTGTTTTGTTTTTATACTTTTTTTTTTACTTTCTTTTATTCTTTCTTTCTGTTTCTCTTTTCTTTTTCGTGTTCTTTTTCTATCCTTTTCTTTCTTTTTTTTTCCTTGTTTTGGTCTCCATTCTTTCTCTTTTTACACATACAATTCTTCTTGTTTATATTTTGCTGCGCAATTTCAGGCATATACACCGACTTAATGATAGGCTTGGTCCGACCTGGGTATGATTTACAGGTCCATGTCTAATCAGTCCTGAACTGAATTCTCAGATACTAAACTGTCCGTGTCTGAACTGTATGAAACTTAACAGACCTGAACTGAATTCTCAGATACTAAACTGTCCGTGTCTGAACTGAACTGTATGAAACTGAACAATCGTGAACTGAATTCTCAGATACTCAACTGTCCGTGTCTGAACTATATGAAACTGAACAGACCTGAACTGAATTCTCAGATACTAAAAACTGTCCGTGATTGAACTGTGAACTGTCTGAGACTGAACAGATCCTGAACTGAATTCTCAGATACTAAACTGTCCGTGTCTGAAAGGAACTGTATGAGACTGAACAATTCTGACAGAATTCTCAGGTACTGAATGTCAGTGTCTGAAACTGTCTGAGATACAACAGTCGTGAACTGAACCTCAGATGAGACTGTCGGTGTCTGAACTGTCTGAGATGAACAGTCTCAGAACTGAATCCTCAGATACTGAACTGTCCGAACTGAACTGTGACAGATACAACAGTCGTGAACTGAATTCTCAGATACTGAACTGTCGGTGTCTGAACTGTCTGAGATACAACAGTCGTGAACTGAATCCTCGGATACTGAACTGTCCGTGTCTGAACTGTCTGAGATAAACAGGCGTGAACTGAATCCTCCTCGGATACTGAACTGTCCGTGTCTGAACTGTATGAGATACAACAGTCGTGAACTGAATTCTCGGATACTGAACTGTCCGTGTCTGAACTGTCTGAGATACAACAGTCGTGAACTGAATTCTCAGATACTGAACTGTCCGTGTCTGAACTGTCTGAGATACAACAGTCGTGAACTGAATTCTCAGATACTGAACTGTCGGTGTCTGAACTGTCTGAGATACAACAGTCGTGAACTGAATCTCAGATACTGAACTGTCGTGTCTGAACTGTCTGAGATACAACAGTCGTGAACTGAATTCTCAGATACTGAACTGTCCGTGTCTGAACTGTCTGAGATATAACAGTCGTGAACTGAATTCTAAGACAGTGAACTGTCCGTGTCTGAACTGAACTGTGTGAGACTGAACAGTCCTGAACTAAATTCTCAAATACTACTAAATCGTCCATGTCTTGAGACTGAACAGTCCTGAGCTGAATTCTCAGATACTAAACTGTCTATGTCTAAAACTGCCTGGGAGTGGTCTGTCCCTGACTAAACCGTCTAGGACTGATCTCTACGTGACTGAACTGCCTGAAGTTTTCGAGACGACCTGTTCTGGAAAGCACGAGAAAATGAACGAACCTCATGCCAACTTTGAGGGAGTTCTGTTATTATCAGTGTCTTTGTTGTCGTTGTCCTTTTCTGCATAAGCTCTCAGGAGTAGAATGGGGCCCTATTTTATTGGGTGTCTTGAAAAACCGCGGGTCCTACCTGAAACAAATTTCAGGAATGTGAAAGGCCCACATCAAAATTGAATAATCTTGTATAGTATTATCATCATCATCATCATCATCATCATCGTTGTCGTCGTCGTCGTCGTCGTCGTCGTCGTCGTCATTATCATTATTATTATTATTATTATTATTACCATCATCATCATCATTACTATCTTTATCATCATTATCACACGGTTACTATTATCGTAATTATCATTATAATTATGACATGATTATTATTAGTATTATAATAATGATGGTGATTGTTATTATTATTGGCACAGTGCAATTGCCTGTTACTATTATTGTAATTGTCATTATAATTATGATATGATTATTATTAGTATTATAATAATGATGGTGTTATTATTATTGGCACAGTGCAATCGACAGTATCCGATCCCGCAACAGAGAAAAAGGTAGAATATTACGCTTTAACATATTTAGTACTTCCCTTCTGTGAATTCACTTAACAAACACAACAGAAACGGGAACAAACATAAACAATGAATATTGAACCTATCCAGAACTGGGTCAAATTGCCTAACTAATATCTTTTTTAAACATCAGAAATCGGATGCTGCGCTATCAACAACAGACTACTTCCACCATGGTCCATGAATGGGCCTGTGTCGCCAAACGTGGGCTCAGATTCACAAGATATATAATCAAATATATACCAAGATGGTTTGATCAGTTCATTCGCTTGAATATCAACTTTGCAGTCAGAGGTGGCGGGTACGAATCCACGGAGATCCACCACGACAGAGCCATTCTTGCTATTACGTGTTGTTGTTCTAGTGGTGCTGGTGCAGTGCAAGACAGCTCCTCTCTCACCCACCCCCCCCCCCACACGCTGTCAATCCTCACCTCCGTGGTATGGTTATCCCCGTCGATGAAGTTATCCCAAGTCATTGTCGGCTTTGAAGCCGAACGTAACGACAACCGAAAGGAAGATACAGGTCTGTCGCTGTTGTTAATGATTTGGACAGATTTCGGTGAAACATACTGACAAAGTAGACGTAAATGAAAGATGAAGGCAGTGAGAGATAAAGGGGGAAATATTCTTGTTGCCGTTGTGCATGCGATTGTGCGTGCGTGCGTGCATGCGTGCAAAACCCTTCAAGGTGTCGGAAAACGCTACAGATTCCTCTCATAATTATTACCCACAATAATCGTACTACAGTGAAGTCGAATGCGCATGGGCAAGGGAACTCGCATCACTTGTTCGAGTTCTGCTCTTCAATGGAAATGAGAGGTACGGGGTGCTGGAAGCTGGGAAAAAGAAGAGAGGGAGAGGGGACGTGAGGAAAGGGGGGAAGGATAGGAGGGTATAGAAGGATGTGCAGGAGAGGAGAAAGAACGGGAAGCCGGGGCTAACCTAATTAAGACTCCCCTGAAACCTGTCATTCCCCAGAGAGGTTGGTTTGGCAGACAGTCGTGGCTACCTTTACAGCAGCCCAAGATGGCGCAGTCAGACACTTCCATGTACAGGCCAAGCGGGCCAGCGTGCTCCCTTAGAGATTACTCACTGTTGGGATGTTTCTCCCCAGATGTCTGATCGGAATTTTTTTGGCTTAGAGATATAGTTTTATTTGATGTTGATGTCGTCAGGCCCTTGTTCATTGTTATTATTGTTGTTGTTGTTTCGACAGTCATCAGCGTCATCACCATTTTCGTCATTATCATAATCATCGTCTTGTTCCTTTTTTTCTTCGATGCTTTTGTAAGTGTCGATATCATCGTTATTGTTATATTTATTTCTTCTTCTTGTTGATGTAGTTGTTGTTTTCCAGAGGATCGGTGTAAGTTTCATCTTCTCTCTCTCTCTCTCTCTCTCACACACACACACACACACACACACACACACACACACACACACACACACACACACACACATACACGCACACGCGCACACAGAACTATTGAAAGTGATAGAGGAAAAAATACACGCAACTTCACTCTCTCAGATAAAATCAAATATCAATCTAGCATCCATTCACACACACACTCTAAACTTGATCAAGAAGATTTGACACAAACAGGAATACAAAACAGCCGAAAGCTTCTGTTTGATGAGACGTTATTATTATTTTTTTTTTTTTTTTGTTTCGTTTCGTTCACTATCATTTTTCCCCTGCCTCTTCAAATTTCACTTGTTGACATTGTTTTAACCGGCGGGCTTGTACGCGGTTTTATCATGTCTTGTTTTGTTGGATTCTACCCATTTGTCGTCTTTGTCTTCTGGTTCTGGTTGTTTGCTTTGTTTGCTATCTCCGTGATTCCTAGGATTTCATGCTTTCACTCGCGCCCGTTGGTTGCCTCTGTGTTCGTCAATTAACTCATAACCAGCTCTTTAGTCGTCCAATCGATTAATCAACCAGCAGTTCAGCCATCTAATCAACTGATCAATCAGATTTTCAGTCAGCCAATCGACCAACCATTCTACCATCTAATCAACTATTCAAGCAGCCATTCAGTCATCCCGTTAACAAATCGACCAAAGCTAACCGACCAACCTGTCAACCACCCTGCCAACTGACCATCCGAACAACCAAACGAGAACCGGACACGCGGAACAACGCCAGGAAGATACCATGGACACGTGTCACAAGTGACATTGACTTACGTTTAAGACGATGTGGAAAAAAAAAAAATAAAACCGGAGAAGGTCCCACTGACCCTGGCAGTTAGCCAACTGAGAGATTCCAGAAACAGCACCGGTTTTTTTGCTTTGTTTGGTTTTGTTTCGTTTCGTTTAACTGCAGAGTAACTGAAGTAGAAAGTTTCCTTGCCTCATCATCATCCTTGAAGATGCCGATCTTTAAACGCTGCCGTCCTCTCATAATAAATTAGCTTCTGATGTTTCTTGAAAGGAAAGCGTTGATCGTAAAATTGCCTAATAGGAATTAAAAAAAAAAAAAAAAAAAAAAAAAAAATAGAGAAAACCATTCAAAGCACAGACAGAAGAAAAATCTCAGCTAAAAGTTTGAAAAAAAAAAGAAGAAAAAAACCAAAAGAAGGATGGGGAAGAGGGAGAATATATACAAACCACGGTGTATTACAGGAAGCCATTTTTTGTGGAGGCGGGAATGGGTTGAGGGAGGGTATAAAAAGCACTAAACGAAATCAACCATCAAATTGCATTGCTGACAGTCCCAGATTAAATCAAATTAAGAACACAAAATTCAGGTTGAAAACAGAGAATATCTTACAGAGCTAGAACCTGTTTATTTCGGGGTAATTTTGAATTAAAGTGCGTCAAAACAGAGATGGCTGTCATTTGATAGCACTAAAACTGCATGTCGGCCTTTTTAACATTGACGTTTTCAGGCTCTGAAAAGATGAGAGGTCAACTGACCTCCCCAGCCTACCCCCATCTTCTCTTTTTTTACCCTTATCCCTGTTTTCACAACCTCCCTTCCCTCCTTGGCACCCTATCGGTGCCCCTCCCTACTCTAACGCCCTCGCTCTCATCTTCTCCAGACTCCCGGTGTGAAGATGCTGTCTGGTGCATTAATCACACAGATATCTCCGAGGCGCCTGTGTTTATATCCCAGCGGACACAGAGGCAGGGTGGGGGCTTTCAAAACAATCTTTTGCTGCAGTTTGTGCTGCATTTTAACATCCGAACGACTCTGAAGATAGTCGTTTTGATAACAATTTGCAAATAGAAATCAAAAGAACCTTCACAAGATCATAACTAGATCAGATAAAATAAAGGAAATGTTTATCTTGATGAAAAAAATGTCAAGATAGCTTTCCTTCCCCCCTCTCCCCTACTCCACCCCCTCCCCTTCCCACACCCATTCGCCCTCTACATCACAATACAATGAAAAGTCAGCTGCTGATTGCATCGAACGTTCAAAAAATCCAGTGCCATACTCATCAGGACCTACCGTAATTCCTCTCAGTGTTTGTGCGAGCCATGAAAGTGAACCCTCAACAGAAAAACGCGGTAGGTCTGAGGTCATGAGGCCTGGTGTTGACCATAGCACCTGTGTCTTCATGGCGATCAACAATGGTGGGATGGACGCATGCTGACACAGCCTGTGGTATCGAGGATGGGAACAGTAATATTCACCGAGAATTAGTTGTAGCTGGAATGATAATGGTGACGTTAATGGCAGGAACACCATGGTGACGCTGATGGCGATATTGACGGTGTTGGCGACTGCAGTGTCGGTTGTACTAGCGGTTATCATGATGATGGAGTAGCGTAGTGGAGATGTTGGTGATGGATGGTGATGACAACGATGAAGTGCCTTCAGGAGAGTACCAGATAACGTAGTGATCAGTCATGGTGTTGACGATGGGAATGTTTGACTATACATTGGCCGACCTCACAGCGAAGGGCAATGTAACCCGTCTGTTTGGTGTACAGACTCAGTGGAGATTTGGACCAACTAGTGATGTCGAGGACACAGACAAACAAGCATACTTCAGTCCCTTCCTGTTGGTAATGACGTAATTCATTATTTTCTGATTATATGTTCTGCTATAGCAAGTCATAGGGATGTTCCCAGTCTTCAATCGTTCAGTCCTTACACAGACCTAATACATAAAGTACATGTGCAGACACCACCTACCTATTAATCTCTTTGATATGAACGATGTTCATTGCTAGGGTTGAAGCATGAATGACGTCCACCTCCAGAACGTATTACCCTTTTTTGTGGAAAAACCCTCTGATAAGAGAATTGGAGCGACCAGACAACAAACTTTTCCAGATTCGACCTCGACCTAAAATAGTTCCGTTCTGTTCGTAGGCACTGCATGGAGGAGACAGTGTCACGCAGGCTACACACAGGTCACACATTCAACACCCAATCATCATCATATAACAACGGAAGAAATCCTTTGTGTGTCTGAGTCATCCAAACGAACTGAACAAGTTCAGTTGAGATAGTATTTAGCATATACACTTTAAAGATCTGTACGTGGCGATTCCAAAGTAAGATATTAAATCATTGGAAGTTCGGTTGATGATGCATAGTATTTACATACCAAAGGTCAGTACTGAGCAGGACGTTGCAAAGCCTTCCACGCTTTTACGAAAGAGCGAGCGAAGCTGCCAAGACATTGCCACAGCAGGCGACCAGCATGACTGAAGCAATGCTCCGTACGCAGCCACTAGAAGAACTTCCTCACCCGTCAGAATGCGCTGTAGGCAAGGAGATAGAATGCGCGAATGGCATGGCGTGCCGGAGGTCCCGTTCTAATAACAATAGAGAGTTGGGAGTTCTCGTTACTGTTGTTGTTGTTTGTTTTTGAATTTGTCTGCGAGAGTATGCATTGCCTTGCTCTATAACAGAGTCATTTGTCTTATGCCCCTTGTATTTGACACGGGCAAGCCGTCTGAAGAAGCATATATATTCTCGAAAGTTCAGCTTTTGTTGCTCGAAATCTGCTTCCAAGATCCAGCTTATAGAGGAGGATGGACATTACAAGTAATGTGCAGTATGGCATGATAGCTACTCTGTTTGACTACTTTTACTTCTTCCCCCAGGTTTGTTTGTTAGAACAAAGCAAAAAAACAATGATGAAATAAAAATTCTCTTCGAAGTAGTTAATCATGAACAAATCCACTGGATTAAGTGGAATCTGTACGATTTGCAGTCAGTTGACCACATCGGAGTTGAATATGTAATCAACACTAAGAAGTATTTTCTATCAAAACCTGAGTTCCCGACTCATTGAATCTAATAAGCATGACTGACTGAATCACAGAATGTCAGGGTGACTGAATGAATGAATGAATGACAAAACTCTGGAGATCGCAGACCTTCGCCAAGGTCGAACCTGGATTCTGCAGATCTGCAGATCCACCAAAATTTGTGGGTACCTTCTCGGACCACATTCCATCTTTTCATAAACTTCAATAAAATTGGTTCCGTAATCTTAGCGTGATTTTGCTGACAGACAAACAAAATGAACAAACAGACGCAGGTGGAAATACGTCTTCCGTGGAGAAGGTGGGCTATCAGTCTGTGTGAGGAAGATAGGGTCACCGTTCTATGGCGCATGCAGAATGTGTTTTTTTACCAGAGGAAGAATAATAAATAGCACACACCCCCAAAAGGGCAGACCACACAGACAAGATGCGCCGACTGACGCACGAGGAATCTTCACTTAGGTCACTTCCTGTCATGCGCGGGATCCCGGGAACTGAACGCACGTGGGAAGAACAGAGGGAAGCAAGAGAAAATAACCGATTTCCGGGTTCTCGTTTCTCAGAAGGTTAGTGAATTAGGATTTGGTTCGTGAAAATTCTGGGTGATTTAATCGTTTATGCACACGCGTTCACACACACACACACACACACACACACACACACACACACACACACACACATACACACGCACACGCACGCACGCACGCACACACGAACTTTCTCTCTCTCTCTCTCTCTCTCTCTCTCTCTCTCTCTCATGCACGCACGCACGCACGCACACACACACACACACACACACACACACACACACACACACTCTCTCTCTCTCTCTCTCTCTCTCTCTCCCTCTCTCTCTCTCTCTCTCTCTCTCTCTCTCTCTCTCTCTCTCTCTCTCTCTCTCTCTCTGACTGACTGACTGACAGGTCGACAGAGACATACAGAGAAATCAAGGGTCCGAAAGAGGCCGAGACAAACCGCAGCCCGCCATCACATCACATCATACCTCACTGCGAACGTGTCTTAGGCACGGAACATAACCAAGTGATCAATAAAACGTCATCAGCGCAAATCGAATTCACATGGAAAGTTCTCCTGAAGCACACACAAGGGCAAGATGCCTCCTTCATCTCATCTGCTTCAGCGCCGTCTTTTTGTGGGAAACGAGAGAGAGAGAGAGAGAGAGAGAGAGAGAGAGAGAGAGAGAGAGAGTTCAAATTCCCGAAAGCGGCTCACATTAAAATCATTTTGTTGTGTGTGTTCACGGTCCACAGCGGAGCGGGCAGGGAAGTGGTTGGAAGGATATATCACGTTTTCTATCATCCTGTTTCCCCGTGATTCTTTGTTCTCGCTGGATAGGGTCCACTTGGGAATCGCGGATCGCCACTTGCCTGAAATGGACTGTGTGGCTTGAGAAAGGGTTCAGATTTTCCTTGACGAGAGATTTACTGTCTGTGTCTGTCTGTCCTGTTTGTCTGTCCGTCTCTGTCCCCCCCCCCCCCCCTCTCTCTCTCTCTCTCTCTCTCTCTCTCTCTCTCTCTCTCTCTCTTTCTCTGTCTCTCTCTTTTGTCTCTCTCTCTCTCCATCTCTGTCTCTCTGTCTCTCTCTCTGTCTCTCTCTCTCTCTCTCTCTCTCTCTCTCTCTCTCTCTCTCTCTCTCTCTCTCTCTGTGTCAGAGGCTTTCATATACATGCCCCTGTATTTTGATAACAGTTACTGCTGCTCAGTTGCCACGAGAAAAGGTATATTTTTTGTGTTGGGCGTTTAGGATTAGAGAAATGCTGCCGTGATAGGTATTGTTTCTACTTCCCGATGTTTCTTAATTTTAATACGAATAAGTATGCCCGTTCCTCTTCAGATGGTCAAAGGCCTTCCTGAGGAAAACAAAAATCTGGATGCATACGTCTAAGCTGTCAAATGTCTAATATAATAATAGCGCTTGAATCTTACAGAAAAATATATTCACGTGTTTTGTTTTATTCTCAGACAGTTTTATACTGTTTGCTAATAAAGTTTGTTTTCGTTACAGGAAAGGTAACTCTGGAAACTGGTACTAACTCACTAACAGGAAAAGCTATTCAGGGAAAACTGATGAAGGAAATCGTGGACATGGAGACCATGATTGTGGACAACGTGATGGACCAGGGCAGTGTAGTTGGCTGAGGAGCTGACGGTCGAGAGTTCGATTCCCTCGTGGGGTCCGACCTGCACAGCTTGGAAACCCTCACTGTCCACCAGCAGCAGAAAATGGTCAGGCCTACGTGATTCAGTCCAGGGACGGCCAAGGCGCAGAAAGGAGAGGGCTTGACATGGTCTCTCTCATAATGCCATGCCATAGAAGTGAACCTCAAACAGTTCACTGCCTCTATAGCTGTTGCACTATGGGACTTTCAGTCTTCTAACTGTCATCCTGTTACATCTGTTGTAAGGAAGCCAACACAGATGCCAGGCGGGGGTCAGAAGCGTCTAGAAGATCCCAGAGGTCGCCCTCCCATACTCCCTTCTTGACCCATTTCCAAAAGGTAACCTAAAGCACTTAGAAGAACGGGGTTTTTTTTAAAGTTACATAGAAACAATATAAATGTGGTGCTAGTGTTTACACACCCCTCATCCCAGTACACCCCCTCTGCTACCTCACTCCCTCCTCTCCTCTCCTAAAGAAAGGTCGCACCTAGATAAATGAAACCAACCCAGAGAGAGAGAGAGAGGGGGAATTCTGCCAAGCGCATGCCTATTTGATATGCGCTCTTGTTCATCACTCGCTATAAAAAACCCGAGAGAGAGAGAGAGAGAGAGAGAGAGAGAGAGAGAGAGAGAGAGAGTTACGGCAAGTACGTACACATTTTATACGCGTACTTGCTCATCCACTGGCTGTAATACCATGACATCATCTGACTGATCATGAGGATGCTCACTCATCCGAACCAGTGAGGTAATTGGTCAGCTCCGCTGATAGAGCACCGTGCTTCCAACAACACGCGGAGAGTTCTAGCTTCCAGCCGAATTGGCTTACATCCTGTTCACCATGACGCGATATCGTTCTGGCGGTGTCGGTGTAGAAACAAATATATATAAAGTCTCCATATCCTCCCACCCCACCCCCACCCCCTCCCCGCCGTTCCTTCCGTTTTTTCCCTCACCCCATTTCCCACTCCCCTTCGACTGTTACCTTCCTAACAAGATGAGGGTTCTGTTATACCACATGTTGAGGATGTTGATATTACGATCTGAATGAAATTTCCTTTTGTTGGCTATTGACGTGTTCAGGAGACATCTTGGATGTTTTTTTTTTTTCAGTTAAAGATGGCAAGGTGCTAGATTTTACTGTCTTTCATCAGGAGATTCCACAATGAAAAAAATCACGACTTTCCCCTGAAAAAAAAGAGAAAAGCCTGAAAAATCATAACTGAGTTATGAAAAAGGACCGACGTATGGGGGGTTGTTGTTTGAAAAAGGACCGCGGTATGGAAGGATTGAAGGATCGGCTTGGGGGGGGGGGGGGGGGGGGGGGGGGGGGGTTGAGTTATGAAAAGGAACCGGCATAATCAGGGGGAGATTGCGTTATGAATATATACCGTCATTTTGGGGATTGAGTTATGAGAAAAATACCATCGTTTGGAGGGGGGGGGGGTGAGTTAGGAAAAACACCCTGAAAAAAGAATACCGTCGTTCGGGGAAATTAAGTTCTGAAAAAGAAA
Source organism: Conus betulinus (assembly GCA_016801955.1). Classification (NCBI taxonomy): domain Eukaryota; kingdom Metazoa; phylum Mollusca; class Gastropoda; order Neogastropoda; family Conidae; genus Conus; species Conus betulinus. Next base: position 350,500 of record JADBJO010000663.1, on the reverse strand, counting down.
GCCAACGTGTTGGGGAAAAGAAAGTGACGGGATACAGAGAAAATGGCAGGGAAGAAGTGGGAGAGGAGGACGGATGGAAGGGGTGGAAGGGGAAGGACCAAGAATTGGCCTGATGGAAGACGCGGGTTCAGACTGGAACTAAACCCTCATGGCAATCATAGCCGTGTTTGTCCGCTCCACCACCGTCCGCCCTCCATGCCGGCAGACCCAGCCTTGTTGGTACGTGGTGCTCACCCAACGGTCCACTGACGAGCGGCGCTGTTTGCTCCTTCGATCGCCGGTCCCTGTGATGATAGCCGGGAACGGATGACAGCGGTGATCGCTGTTGCCCTCATCGACGTCACGACCGTCAAATGTTGACGCGGCCGTTCCGCCGAGTTAATTACTGTTTGGTCTGTGTCGCTGCTCCATCATGTTTCAGGTGAAATCATAGCCTGGGATAGGACAGGGATCTCCGCTGGGCTCAGCTGATGGAAAGCATTGCCCACGGGAGGATCTACAAATGACTGCAAGATCTCGGCCAACAGGCGGAACTCCAGAAGAATGGTGGCAGCGGAGTAGAAGAGGTGGGGGTGGGGGGGGGGAGTCGGTTTAGGGGGTGGGGAGAAAAACACGAGAGGTTATCTGGCAAGTCTTTCTGTGAGCCAAGATCAGCTCGCAAAAAAATGAAAGCAAATACTCTGCATCTTTGGGGAAAGTGATGGCAGAATTCAGCCTGTGTACTTCAGGGGTTTGATTCGTCGTAATGAGGAAAGATTCTCATTTTGCTCTGCGAAACCTTCATTGCACACACACACACACACACACACACACACACACACACACACACACACACACACACACACACACTTATATATATATAGAGAGAGAGACAGACAGACAGACAGACAGACAGACAGACAGACCGAGAGACAGAGACAGAGACAGAGAGAGGGAAGAGAGAGACAGAGAAAGAGAGAAAGAAAGGCAAGGCTTTCCATTAAAGGCGCTCTTTTACGGACAGAAGAGCCAGTGCAAAAATACGTGAAAAAGTTCAACATATAGACATAATGCACCGGAAAGCCCTTCGAATGCAATGGACCATCAGATAGACATAATGCACCGGAAAGCCCTTCGAATGCAATGGACCATCAGACAGACATAATGTTGCACCGGAAAGCCCTTCGAATGCAATGGGGTAATCCATCAGATAGACATAATGCACCGGAAAGCCCTTTCGAATGCAATGGACCATCACATAGACATAATGCACGGAAAGCCCTTCGAATGCAATGGACCATCAGATAGACATAATGCACCGAAAGCCCTTCGAATGCAATGGACCATCACATAGACATAATGCACCGGAAAGCCCTTCGAATGCAATGGACCATCAGATAGACATAATGCACCGGAAACGCCCTTCGAATGCAATGGACCATCACATAGACATAATGCACCGGAAAGCCCTTCGAATGCAATGGACCATCACATAGACATAATGCACCGGAAAGCCCTTCGAATGCAATGGACCATCAGATAGACATAATGCACCGAAAAGCCCTTCAAATGCGAATGGACCATCAGATAGACATAATGCACCAGAAAGCCTTTCCAATGCAATGGACCATCAGATGTCTCTGTTGTAACACCGTGAAAAGTTCAAAACATATAGACATAATGCACCGGAAAGCCCTTCGAATGCAATGGACCATCAGATAGACATAATGTACCGGAAAGCCTTTCGAATGCAATGGACCATCAGATAGACAATGCACCGGAAAGCCCTTCGAATGCAGTGGACCATCAGATGTGTCTGTTGTAACACCGTCGTTCACACCAACTAGGTGTGCACTCCATGGAGGGGAGGGGGAGTCACCTGGACACCGGCGATAAATCTCAGCGGTCAGCTCATCTCATGGCCACATCCCACCAATGGACCGCAAGGTAGCAGCCAGCCATCAGCCCGCACACGACTACTGTTGCACCACTTGGACTTCTTCTACCAGCGACTAGACCTACCACCAGCAGAGAAATGACCACTAGGTCTGCTTTTTTCTACACTGCTGCTGCTGCTGTCGTTGATCAGTGCTGCTCTTGCTGCTGCAGTGTTGATCGGTGCTGCTCTTGCTGCAGTCGTTCATCAGTGCTGCTCTTGCTGCTGCTGTTGTCGTTGATCAGTGCTGCTCTTGCTGCTGCTCTTGCTTGTTGTTGTGCATTTCGCCATTCATGACTACTCATCTTTTAGCTCAGGCAAGTTCAGCAGTATTTCAGTTCAAGTGAGCACCACTTCAGTTCAGTATCAGCAAAAGAGAATGATTCGGGATTTGATGTGCCAGCAAAGTAGGACAGACACAATCTATCAGTATTGCTCTGAACTCAGTCACAATACAAACCAAAACGATCATAAACATGGAATAATCCTCGGGGGTGGGGGGTGGGGGGGGATCAACAAAATTAGAATCAGGTCATGTTTCATATCAACATCGACGGCTCCGCGTTTAATCCTTCATAACCAATGATGAAAGTTCGTGTGAAGAAGAGAAGGAACAAGGAATGAAACGGAACATGCGCGATATTGCGGCTTTGTGGGTGGCCCGCTTTGACTGTGACCTGCAAGGCATTCTGGGGACAAGTTCATCAAGTGTTCAACGCCTCTCATCCTCTCCATCAAAGTGGAGACAACTGAATGAACTGTCAGGCTGGACGTTTTTCCCGGCCTGCACCACAAAGGAAGCGGCCGTACTGATCAGCACGTGCAGTCAGTTCATTGGCTGAGCGACACAGCTGCCGGCCAGATAGAAATCTGTGGTGTGACGCACCGAAATGATCTCCCTCTAATTTTACTGACCCATGGATAAATCCGGATTTATCTTTTTTCCAATATATTGTTTATCTCCTACCTCACAACACCCTCACCCCACCCCCCTCTCTATTTTCCTTTTTCCTTCTCGCCCCTCTTCCCCTCCACTCCCTTCCCACTGTCCGATGAAGCCATTTTAGGGCTCAGAACATGTTTAAAGACATACATATCTATTGATAGGGCGTTGATCATTCTCAAAAAAAAAGAAAAAAAAAAAAAAAAAAAAGAGCATGAAAAGAAAAAAAAAAAAAGAAAAGAAAAGAAAAGAGAGAAAATGAAAATCTCAGCAACTGAACTACGAATATGAACGTCAAGGGAAGGGGTTATTTACTTGTTGCCACACTTTTCCTCTACCCCTGCCACGTCCCTGTCCCCTTTCCTTTTGCTTTACGCTTCATCTTTGCTTGCAATTTATCCCCCGGAGAGAGAGAGAGAGAGAGAGAGAGAGAGAGAGAGAGAGAGAGAGAGAGAGAGAGAGAGAGAGAGAGAGAGAGAGAGAGAGAGAGAGAAGAGAGAGGAGGAGGAAATGGGAAGGCGAGTATCATTTCTTGTACCACGCAGAACTTGCTTCTCTGGATGCATCTAGTAGCATCAGAAATAGCACCACGGGTAATTCAAGATCAGAAGAGGGGGGGGGGGGGGGGGGGGGGGGGGGGTAGGCCCCATTCCAGCATACCTAAAAATTATCTCTCACATCCTCCACCATTTTACTTCTCTGTCTTTTTTTTTTTTTTTTTTTTTTTTTTTTTTTTTTGGATGAGGTTCAAATAAGAAAGAGGGTTTGTTACTACACAGAGAGGCAGGCAGGCAGACAGATAGATAAATAGATAGAGAGATAGACAGACAGACGGATAGACATACCTGCAGATAGATAGACAGCCATATAGATAGAAAGGCAGGCAGATATGATGTATTGCCTTGAATAAGGGCGTTTTTTTTTTTTTAATTGACATATTTATTCAATTATTTACTTATTTACTTATATTGTGTGTATGACCAGTTTATTTATGACAAACTGGACCTTATCTATGCTGTGTTACAAAAAATCTCCGTTGATAATTTGCCGGGAGTGCTTTCCGTCTGGCACCGGCTTTGGGTCTGTCTCCGTGTTTTGTGTTCTCGGTCGCTTCGTGCAGGGCACTTGGCACTGGCGGCGCTGGGTGTTGTGGCCAAACCAACACGGCGGTGGAATTAGATCAGTGCCCGTCCGGTACCTGTCTGTCAACTCACAGGACTGACCAACTAACTGTCTATTGTCTTTTTCCGGCATTGTTGTCGTTGTTTTGCTGCTGCTGCTTGCTGCAATTGTTTTTGGTATCGTCGTTTGTTTTCTGTCTGTTGTTGTTTTACCGCTGTATTTTCTTTTGGTTGTGTTGTTGTTGTTGGTCGTGGTGGTGATGGTGATGGAGGTGGTGATGGTGGTGGTGGTGGTGGTGGTGGTGGTGGTGGTGTGGTGTGTGTGTGTGTGTGTGTGTGTGTGTGTGTGTGTTGTGTGTGTGTGTGTGTGTGTGTGTGTGTGTTTTTTCTTTCTTTTTCGGTGTGTGTGTGTGTGTGTGTGTGTGTGTGTGTGTGTGTGTGTGTGTGTGTGTGTGTGTTTTGTTGTTTGATAGGATGCTTAATTAACAATAAACACGGATCGAAATGCCCGATGAAACTTCACAGGTCAAAATTGAAAGAGAGTTAGGATCCGACAACAAAGTTCTTTAAGCTCCTTGTTCTTCATGTTGCCGGACTCGTTCACGGCGACTTTGGGCAGCAGCTGTGCAGTTTAACCAATTGAGTGTGACCATAGCGTTCCTGTGGTTTTAAATCCCACTTTCTCCCTTCCCACCCCCCTCCCTCCCTCACCCCCCCGAGACATACTCATCCCATACCCCATGTCCCTCCCCCATCTCCTTACCCCACCTCGCCAAGCTCCAACCCCTCCCTCTCACCCCCCTCCCCCCACCACCCCCCCCTCTCCTGAAGCATCCGGCATAAAACTTGGCGTTCTCGCTGCCCGATTTTACGTTGTAGCAGTGGTTTCCACGCAGTTTTGGTTTGGCGAGCGCCTCCACCCCATCGCTCCTCCTCATCAAATTTTCTGCCCTACACCTTGTGGGATAATTATCCCCATAGGGGTCGACATACCTCATCCATGGTGAATGTCGATCCAAAGCCTGAATGCAGCTCTCTGAACAGCAGCAGAGGGAGTCAACGATCCGGATCATATTCATCGTGGTCGGGTTAATCTACCCGCCGGGCAGGGCATTGCCTCTGTGTATGTGTGTGTGTGTGTGGGTGGGGGGGGGGGGGGGGGAGTTAATGGGGTGTCAAAAATCGGGATGGACTCCTGATGGCGGAAGCTCTGTACGAGGGCTTGATGATATGGAGGGGCTCACAGCACCATGGACCGCTCCCTCCTTTTTCCAGTCGACTGACTCACACTGTTCTGGTCCGTCACTGATAATGATAATGATGGTGATGAGACTGGCATGGCATGAAAAATCAAGACAGTCGCAGGATTTTTGAAGTTCCTTCAAGAGAAACGTGGAGGTGAAACAAAAATGAAGAACGATAGCTTCATTAGCGATAAATCTGGATCAGAAAAGTACTCCTCTCGTTGAGAAGTGAGGAACAGACTCCAAGCGTTCTCTCTCCCCTACCCACACTCCTTCT
>JADBJO010000663.1:335000-342500 GCA_016801955.1 Conus betulinus | reverse complement strand
GAGAAGGGCTCGTTGGTGGACAACAATTTCCGAATTGGTTAGATATTAATTCTTTACGAACATCAAGACCAAATCGGATGGTAAATGGAGTGTGAAGAGAATGAAGGGATCTAAAGACTTAAAAAAAAATTGAAAATCATCTGAAGTTTCGTCCTTACAAACGATAAAATGAGCTGTTGTGAATTTCGAATGACAGCAAATGATCAGGTGGTATTATACTGCTCAAAACAATTGAAAGGCCACTATCACTTTTTAGGGTACCTTGTTCGACTTTATTTTTTCCAGTTACACGGCACTGCACCCCACCCAAACTTACTGAATTTGGTTGCATGCCTGATCAGTCAACTTGAATTTGATCAGAAATCAACTCAGTCTGTGTCATGCACATCACAGCGGTGAAACTGAAATGTGCATACTGCACGAAAAAAAGTGTGTAAATCAAACAGGCCTGTGCAACAGAGCACATCTGAACTGCAGGAATACTGCAATGCACGTGCAACCCATGTCTTATCTGAACACAGGTCAGCCAGTTTTGAGAGACTGGTGGGCATTTATGCCTGTGTTTACGGCACTTTTGCAACCATGCCTCGGAGACAACGACTGAGTCAGGATGACCAGGGGCGGGCAATTGCGTGGCTTCAGGAGGGCGTGGGGGTGCGAGAGGTTGGTCGTCGACTGTCAGTCGCCCATTCAGTCATTCAGACTTTGAGAGACCGCTTCAACCAGACAGGAAGTGTTACTGAGCGAAGGCGTCGTCCAGGACGCCCAAGGTCCACCTCCAGGCAGCAGGACAGGTTTGTTGTCCTGTCGGCTCTGAGGCAGAGAACGGCCACTTCCGACATACTCAGGGGGCAGCTGCAAGCAGCCGGCAATGTCACCGTCAGTGACCAGACCATTCGGAACCGGTTGAGAGAGGCACACCTGCGCTCAAGACGACAAGCCGTCCGTCCTGTCCTGACACCAGCTCACCGTGCTGCTCGTTTGGCTTGGGCCCAGCGTCACTTAGCATGGACCAGATCAGTGGGCAAGAGTATTGTTTACTGACGAGTCCCGCTTTGCCTTATATTTCATGACGGCAGGAACCGTGTCTGGCGGCGGCAAGGAGAACGCTATCACGATGGTCTTGTGAGCGAGCGTGATCGCTATGGTGGTGGATCCATAATGGTGTGGGGAGGGGATGGCACAGAACTACAGAACCCCCTTGCACATGGTGCAAGGCAACCTCAACGGTGTGGGCTACAGGGATGGCATCCTGCAGCCCTTTGTGCTGCCAGCGCTGCAAGCTATTGGACCAGGCGCGGTACTTCAACACGACAACGCCAGATCTCACAGGGCTCGAGTCGTCAACAACTTTTCTTCAGCAGCACGTGATCCACATGGACTGGCCAGCCTGCTCACCGGACCTTAATCCAATCGAGCACCTATGGAACGTGCTGGGCCGGCGACTTCGAAGCAATCACCCCCCGCCAGTTGACCTCAACCAGCTGTTCCAGTTCCTTGAGCAGGAGTGGCAGGCAATACCCCAGATGACTCTGAGGACTCTGACTGAATCCATGAGGCAAAGGTGCATCGCGTGCATCCACGCAAATGGCAGACACACACACGTTAGTGACGTGTTTTTGTGTATCTCTGGCGTTCTGACTTTTGAAAAGATGGGTAGTGGACTTGAAAGTGACAAAACATGCTATTCAAATCAATTTTGTCATTAATCTGTGTCATTGATGTTTTGATTAATGGCTGAAGTAAAGTTCGAAAGCATTGTTTTGGGTTGTGTTTCCGTTCTGTTGTGAAATAGCGAGAGAATTTCCAAGTGGGCTTTCAATTGTTTTGAGAAACAAACAAAAAAAAAATCAGGGGAGTCTGAACAAAATCATCTCAGCTTTCATCCTTACAACGCGTAAAACGAGCTGTTGATAACTACATTCAGCAAAAAGATTGGATGATGTGTGCATAGTGCGAAGAGAATCCGTGGGCTGACCAAAAATTACTCATATGAAGTTTCGTCCTTACAACAGTGTGTATGTGTGTGTATGTGTGCGTGCGTGTGCGTGCATGTGTGTGCCGTGGCTAGTCGCGCGGAAGAATTACAGAATTTGGCGAGCATAGTCCGACACGTTTGATCTGTTATAGGTCTTCAAGACAGGGATGAATAACAAAGTCCGAACAACCTTTACTCTGACTCAATATTTTTTACTGGAATTAGAAGCCACATCCTCTTCAATACAAACTAGACAGATGTCTTCAGGGCCTAAAGGACAGACGAGAAATGTGTGTGCCGAGGAGAAGGGCACTCTGGCGGAGCTCAGACCTCCATTACGGGTGAAATGAACCTAGACCCTTGAGTCACATTCCATTTTTTCCCGGCTGGGTTCGTCCAGGGTTCGAATCCCATCAGAGTCGTTTATCTGCGGGATTTTTCTGCCCGGGTCAGCACCTACCCAGAGCTGAGTTTGCCATTAGCTCGATTGGGAAGACTGGGGCCACACAGTTGAGTTTCATCCACTTAATGGACGCGTCTCTGACAGCGTTGCTCAAATTTCATAACCAACGCTGCAGGTGTCTGTATATCCCGGGCTGGTTGACACCGGATTCATTACGGACGTAAGAATAGAATACAACCCTTTAATGCAGTCTCGAACCAGAATGGATCTCCGAAGCATCTTCTTCAACATCCTCATCCCTCATCAATCAGTTTAAAAAAAAGTGTGTTAGATTCTGTGGTGCTTAATGCCCTGCTGTCATAGTGATCTCAGTTTCGATTGCCTCTCCACGTACACGCTCTTGATGAGATTCGTGTCGGGATCGCCGCTATTGACAAGTTCACGGGGACTGGGTGAGATTGGGCGGACGTGGTGGCGCCCCCGGAGAGAGAGAGAGAGAGAGAGAGAGAGAGAGAGAGAGAGAGGAGAGAGAGAGAGAGAGAGAGAGAGAGCTCTGGTTCCGCGACTAAGCAGTTGTCGTCAGCAGGGAGCTTAGTAGGCGGTATGCTGCGTATCTATTAGATCAGAGCAGGCACCACCGAACACACAAAGTGAATCGGCAGCGGTGCAGCATCTCCTTTGCTGGGTTGCCTCGTAATGACTGGACACCGACTGCTCCCTTGGATTGCCGGTGGCAATGCTGTGGCTGGAAGAGCAGCAGGCTGTGGCTGGAAGAGCAGCAGGCTGTGGCTGGAGGCAGGCTGGGCTGGAAGAGCAGCAGGCTGTGGCTGTGCATGTGGAGTCAGAATGAGCGGCGTGGAGTAAGTGGCACGGAGGATGAGACAGCAACCAAATGAACATACCGTTAAGACATACTCTGTAGTTTTTATGTGTAATCTATCTGAATCAATCCCTGATCCGCCCCTGGAATCAATGAGATCCATACAGATTGACGCTTGGTCCCGGCGTCACTTGATGAACTATGTTGCAATGAAAATGCAGATATATGAGCGAGAGACGGTGCAATGAGAAACGCCAAAAGAGCACCTGGAGACCTGATAACCATGAAGTTACATTATTTCTGGAAAGTGTGTACACTATAACGACAACAACAACAACAACAAACAAACAACAACAACAACAACAGCAAAAACAGCAGCAGCAACAGCAACAACAAAACAGCTACAACAATACACACACGTTCGCGCGCGCACGCGCACGCACGCACGCACACACACACACACACACACACACACACACACACACCACACACACACACACACACACAAAGAGAACAAGCTTGTTCTCAATCTTCTTCTTTCTCTTACCCTCCACCCCTTTCCTCCCTCCACCCTTTTCCCCTCGTCCCGCAACCCCCGTCTCCCCCCCCCCCCCCCCCCCTCCCTCCCTCCTACCCTTGCCTCCAACGCCCTTCGTCAATTTCCCCCCTCACCGCTCATCCCTTTTTCCACCTCTCCACCTCTATCTTTTCCCGATCCTCAACCCCACCCCACCCCCCCCCACCCCCGTCCCCTTGATGGACGTCTGGTGAGGAGAGCTGGAGAGTAAGAGGAGATGTGATCTGACCCGCACTGTTTGAAAATGAGATAAGCAGCGAGATTCTGGACCATTTATAATCCCTGGAGTAGTCCTCTCTCTGGGCCGCCAGACCAGCAGGAAGAGGAGAGGGAGAGAGGCAGACAGAGATTGGGAACAGAGGGAGAGGGATGGGTGGGAGGGGACAGAGATGGGCACAGCAGAGTACTCGAAATCGAGTCTGGAGGTAATGAAGGTGCAGATAATAGTCCTGCTGTAGTATCTTCTGTGCGTAGAACCGATTCGGCCAACCTTCGGAGTACAGAAGGCAGTATGAAAGAGATATAGCAGATGGTCTGGAAAAGAATCTGTTAAGAATCTGTGTACGTAAAGATAAGGTACAGTCGTGGATGGTGTAATACTACAGCCACTCCAAGGTTAGGGGAAGGTAGATATTAGGCATAGTGAGTTCCAGCTGTCTTGTTTTCTCTTTGTATACTTGAATAGATATGATCTGATGTTGCCACAAAAGGCGGAATGCCGAGTGTGAAGGCAAAAGATTGTTCATGTAAGATAATGTGTTGTTATAGGATTAGAGAGAAAAAGGAAAAAATTCCAATTTTATGATAAAAATTGTCAATGCCACAAACGTTAATTTGGTTAACGTTTGCGGTAGGCTAAACAAACCCTTAACGTTTGGGTAACTCGAACAAGCAGAGAAGTCTGGGGTTGATGTCGTTAGGAAGATGGCAGTCACGGAATGCACGTGTTCATGTAAGTGTGTGAGTGATTGTGAACTCGACTGTAACAAGACAGACCCTGCAAACTGACAGTATGCGTGAATGTGCAGCTGTTGAATGCTGGCGACGGTCACAACCACAGGCTGTGTTTTGCTAGGCTGTATTTACATTAGTAAGTTTTGTATTCAGCAAACCTACTGGGCCTCTTTTGGCTCATTAACTGTCTTTCATATTCTTTTCCAGATGTTTGTTTGAAGAGACGGAAGTCCTTGTGTAAATTACCTATCTTTCTCTTCATGTAGTATCTGGATAACATTTTTTACTTCAGTTGTTCTCTGATTGAATCTCTAGCACGACACTGAGCCCATGACAGTAGTGAACTTCAGTGTTTATGCGCGAGAGTGGGTAGAACATGCGCGTATGCCCTTACTTGGAGATAAATTAAATTTAGTTAACCCACTCCGGGACACCGAGGAATTGTGGAGATCGTTGTTACTATGACTGTTGTAATGAGAAAGACAATAAAGAAAATTAAGAGTGGTACAGATAGATTGTTGATGTGTTCTGAACGAAGAATAACGGATGAGGGTGTTAAAAAGAGATGGATTGCAGTAAACAAAGAGAATAATGTAAGAAAATGTTAGAGTTGGCTTGCTGTAGACAAAGACAGCGATGAAGGAAAATGTCAGAGACAGCTTGATTGGTCTGGACAAAAGAATGATGGAGGAGAATGTTAGAGACAGGATGACTGTTCAGGGTTGACAATCGAGGAGGAAAATGTCAGAGACAGTTTACTAAATTGTTATGGACAAGAAACAGGTGAGAACATTAGAGAGAGATCGATTGTACTGAACTAATTGTACTGAACAAAGTGAACTACGAAGGAGAATGTCGTTTAGAGCATCTGTTCAAAGCAGAGCGTGTGACGGATGAGAAAACGACTGTTCTGGACAAAGACAGCTTTCCGAAGAGGGGATTTAGGGGTGCTTCTTTCCGTGCGAGGGGGGGGGGGGGGGGGGGGGGGGGGGGGAGGGGGGGAGGGGGGCGACGTGCGAAAAATTACGTTATAGCCGGCCAGGAAGCGGGGTGAGGGTACAGTGGTGTGGGGTGGGGGTGGGGGAGGTCCAGAAATCCTGGAACACATCTTCCCCCCTCCCCCTAGTCCAGCTCTCTCTCTCTATCTCTCTCTCTCTCTCTCTCTCTCTCTCTCTCTCTCTCTCTCTCTCTCCTCTCTGTTGTTGTTGTTGTTCTGTGTTGCTGCTGCTGCTGCTGCTGCTGCTGCTGTGTTGTTGTTGAGCAAATTGTAACACTGATGCTATTTGAAGATGATGGGAAGATGACCATGGTGCTAAGCGGGGCTGGGGATAATGGATGCTAATCTAGTAACCCTGATCATCAATGTCAGACCGCCTGCAACACAGATAGAACCGCGCGTAAACATCCAAACCACTATCTTTTTTTTTCGACTTTTTTAAAATTGAGACAACTCTTGACGATTGATCTTTCGAAAAATCTAAATCTAGAGCACATCAAACAAATCATCTTTTAAGTCTGTCCAAAAAAAGTCCCAAGCAAGAGCACATCGAACAACAACAACAACAAGAAGTCGGTCCGGTAAACAAACATATGAAATCAGCGCAGCGCACATAAAGAAAAATCGGTCGGAAGCAAAAAGTATCTAAATCCAAAGCACATTTTTAAAAAATTCGGTCTTGTAATTTACTGAAAATTGTGCATATCGTTGGTAACACGATTAGTATTTCCCCACAACCACCATCCTCAGTCATACGGGGCTCCTATCTTTGTTCTTGTTCTTGTCCTCCTCCTCCTCCTCCTCCTCCTCCTCCTCCTCTTCTTCTTCTTCTTCTTCTTCAGTATTAGTTTTTGTTCTTAATTCTCACAGTAGTGTAGCTGTATTGCACCCAGGGCCTGGTTCCAGTGGTGGATAGTATTTGGTGTCCAGTCCCTGCCGCTTGATGCAGGTTCAGCGAGAATTTCTCTTCAGTATTGCCGTCCGTGTAGATTCCAACCCCGTCCATGTCTTTCGGTTACACACACACACACACACACACACACACACACACACACACACACACACACACACATACATACATACATACACGCGCGCGCGCGCGCGCGCGTTACAGAACATCACTTTTTAATTTTGCAAGCAGTATCCTTGTGACAATACGCACGCACAACAGTAACTGACGACGACGACAAAAACAGCAACAATAACAACAACAATTAACTTCAGATAAAATGAGCATCTCCTCTCTCCCCTCTCTCCTCTCCTCTCTCTCTGGGTTGTGTGTGTGTGTGTGTGTGTGTGTGTTGTCTGTGTGTGTGTGTGTGTGTGTGTGTGTGTGTGAACGCACTCTCCGTGTGTGTGTGTGTGTGTGTGTGTGTGTGTGTGTGTGTGTGTGTGGTGTGTGTGTGTGTGTTTGTGTGTGTATGTGCGTGCGCGGGCGTGCGCTGTGCCTATGCGTGCCGTGTGTGTGTGTATGTGTGTGTGTGTGTGTGTGTGTGTGTGTGTGTGTGGTGTGTGTGTGTGTTATTGGAGGAAGGGGTATGGAAGGCGTGTGTGTATGGGTTAGATGTGGATATGTGGGTGGGAGGGACCACAGGCGCGTGTTGGTGCATGTGTGCTAGTGATACTGGTGTTGTGCGAGAGCGTGGTGTAAATGGAGTTTATGGATAGAATGTATTCCTGTCGGCCAATGTTGTCTTTCAGTGTCAGGTTTCTCTCTCTCTCTCCCTCTAGACTCTCAAAACTCTCTCTCTCTCTCTCTCTCTCAAAAAAA
>JADBJO010000663.1:327500-330000 GCA_016801955.1 Conus betulinus | reverse complement strand
GTGAATGGATTAGCAAGTGGAAGGTGAGTTCTCTCCGAGTTTCGTCACATATGAAAGGGACTGCATCAACGCCTCTCGCATGCCACCAGGTGGAGCCACGGTGAAGCAGACGACACTGGCTAGCATTTCTGTACAGCGTGGTGCATCATTGTTGAACGATCGTTATTTGTTTTGCCAAGGAGAGAGGGAAAAAAAATCGGACAAGCCTGTAAGTTTTTGAGCATGATTATTTTAAGTGCGTCTGCCAGTGGGTTTCAAAGGAACTGGGTAGCTGTGTATGAAAGTGGAGGTACGGGACTGCGTGGCAGTTCAGAAGGAAGATGAACAGGTTTCACAGCTGCTGCCTTTTTCATTCTGTTCGTGTCTTTGTCAGTGTATCTCCACCCGGAATTTCGCCGGTAGCACTTAGCAGGAAAGGAGTGATTGGGGGTGGCAGCTGATGGTGCCAGTCATCATGCCAGCCATCCGACTGTCTGTGATATACTGATCTATGAGGCCTCCACAGACCGGGCTTTAAATTAAAGATGCTGCTTTACTTTCAGAGAATGGTTTCTGTGAGTGTGTGCAGATAATGATAATGGTAATGAGGATTTAACATTTGTTTTTTTGTGAGTGTGTGCAGATAATGATAATGGTAATGAGGATTTAACATCCCTACCATGTTTTTAGGTCAGGTTGGAAGCGTCATAACAATGGAATGCTTTAGCTGAAGACAAAGCAGCAACGACGGAAGTCAGTTCTGAAACAAAAATTGGTTTTGAACAATGGTTGAACACAAAACATTTTCTGAAACTCTGAACACTTTGATTTTGCACACTGTTGGAAAGACTTTGTTAGAACGCATGTGACCCGAGCATAGGCAGAGAGAAAGTAATACAGGATCACAGTCCTATAATGTAACATCCAAGCCTCATACACCATGGTTGGACTACGAAAAATGCACCCCAAATATAACAGGGTAACGAGTACCAGTCACACTGCAGACAGCCGAAGAGGCCGCTGTGTTTGATATGGCGAGCGTTCATATCTACGTCTGTTCTCTCATCATACTGCAGCACAGTTAAACATACAGTTCGTTACGAGTGTGATATTTGTCACAAACCGACCAAGTGGAGAGTGTTGGCGTGCCTGTGTCCGTGGAATGATTCAGACTGAAGTGCGGTCGTGATCTTGGTCAAAGGAGGAGCTCGGTGTCAGTGGATTTACAGATGAACGACGAATCCCTGAGGTCAGCCAAGAAGCTACATCATGCTCTGGAGTATTAGCTTTCACCGTCCTCGCCTGACGATGATGCTGGTGTTGGGATTAACTGGCTTCTTCGTGAGTGGGCATGCTAAAGGTAGGGTTCGTTTTGTGCTTGTGCCCGGTCTAGTCTTTCAAATCCATAACTACTGGCACTATTCTCCACCCTTCCTACCTTACTAAAATGAAACATCAACCATAAATGCGCAGGCACACAGTACACACAACGAGGCCACTTAGTCGTCACCGCAACCCGCATATGTGCACTACTACCCCAGTCACAAACTCGCGCACCGATCTGGCGAGTATGCACGTGCAAATCTGCTTTGCTTTTCACTCTTGCGTTAACACACGTATAAACACACACATGCAGACAAAAGCAGACGCGCCCGGACGGCACGCACACACACACACACACACACACACACACACACACACACACACACACACACACACACACACACACACACACACACACATCAGTTTCACACTGGCGACAGGCCATCGACGCACATGCACAGACAAACACACACACAGACACACACACACACACACACACACACACACACACACACACACACATTCACCACACACACACACACACACACACACACACACACACACACACACACACACACACACACACACAAAAGCGCTTGCACGCATACGCACGCACACGCACTCTCATACATCTATCTATGTTTCTGTCTCTGTCTCTGTCTCTCTCTCTTTCTCTCTCTCTCTCTCCTCGATCCGTCTGCTATG
Organism: Conus betulinus; assembly: GCA_016801955.1. Lineage (NCBI taxonomy): Eukaryota > Metazoa > Mollusca > Gastropoda > Neogastropoda > Conidae > Conus > Conus betulinus. Next base: position 327,993 of record JADBJO010000663.1, on the reverse strand, counting down.
CATGTATTTATATGTGTCTGTACGTATGTATGAATGCATGTATGTATATATGTATCTGTCTGTCTGTCTATCCTTTTGTGAAAATTAGTGGACACTGACACGCTCACGCACAGTCAAAAAGACTTTGACAAACATGCTCTCCACTATCCCAACTCCCCCTCTTTCTTTGCTTGCTTGGCGCGTGCGCGCGCGCACACATACAGACACACACGCGCGCGCGCCCACGCCCACGCACACTCACACGCACATAACATATAGACGTATCTATTTTTGATACCGACACATGCTCACGCATATTATTGAAAAGACAAACATGGTCCCCCCCCCCCCCTACCAATTCGCTTCCCTCCGTCTATCTGTGCGTGGCTGCTCCCCTCCCCCACCACGTTTCTCTCTTTCTCTCTGTCTGTCTGTCTGTCTTTCTGTCTGTCTGTCTGTGTGTATGTGTGTGTGTGTGTGTGTGTGTGTGTGTGTGTGTGTGTGTGTGTGTGTG
>JADBJO010000663.1:302500-310000 GCA_016801955.1 Conus betulinus | reverse complement strand
ACGCATGTTGGGTCAGAACAAGCGCCACTGAACAGCATAGAAGAGACTCGTCAGCAGTGCGATGCCTCTTCTGGTGGGTTGCCTTAAGGCTTTTTGATATTCATTGATACCTGTGGACTGCCGGTGGTGGGGCTGCGACAGTTTGGGTATGGCTGTATATGGGAAGAGAGAACGAACGGCGTGTGAGTAATGGTACCCGAGGAACGGAAGATAACACAACAATAAAGTAAAGTAGATAGGTGGGTATCTATGGTTGATATGTAATCTGTAATTAAACCGCAGAACACAAGCGGGTTACACTTCACTGGGAAATGTTAAGAAATTGATGTTATCCAGTTATTTTTAGGGTATACATATTTCGCTCTGCAATAGCTTAACAGTTAGCGCCTGCACCCCTTAATTTCATTTTTAATGATGTCTCATAATTAGGCTGATGAATTAATACGCCATGCAGTGGTTAGCCTAATTTCTTTTCATCGTAATCATCAAACAACCTGTCCAAAGTCGATTGTTTGAGAGAAAAATACTTTTTAATGAAGACACTTCACGCTGTTGTTTGTTTCCTTTTTAATCTCGCATGACGGCTACATTTTATCACAAACGATTATGTTCCGACGATCGTTCGGTATCACTGCTTGTTATAGAACTCCAGGCACACCTCATTGGTTCTAAGCCTTATGGTTAAGTGGGAAGGATGTGTGAGAAATGCCAGCATGGTACCTAAAAGCTTAGCTTGTTGTCCATACAACGAATGTGTTATATTCCTTGCTGTAAACACCGCTCTTTAATAGTTCGTCTGTTTCCATTACACACGTTGCGAACACACACACACACACACACACACACACACACACACACACACACACACACACACACACACATGTGCGCGCGTGCTCGCACACACACCACACACACACACACACACACACACACACGCACACACACACACACACACACACACACACACACACACACACACACACACACACACACACACACACACACACACACACACACGCTATGATACGCTAAGTCTCAAGCTTGTGGATTGGAATTCGGATAGATCAGAATACCTGTAAATTCTCTAAGCGGCTTTTAATGACTGTCTCTCTATCTCACACCCTCCGACCAACCCACACACCCACAGACTCCTCCCCCCTCCACACACACAAGCATGCATGCGCGCACACATGCATGCACGCAAACACGAGTACACGCTAGTATACGCGAAGTCTGAAGCTTGTGGATTGGAATTTGGATAATTCAGATTACCTGCAACTTCTCTTAAGCGGCTTTCAATGGTTGTCTCTAAACTCACCCCCACCCACCCCCACACACAAACACACCTCCCCCACTCCCTCATATCTGCACACACAAACATGCGCGCGAGCACACATACACACATATGCGCGCGCGCGCTCGCACGCGCGCGCGCGCGCGCGCACACACACACACACACACACACACACACACACTCTCTCTCTTCTCTCCTCTCCCCCCCCTCTCTCTCTCTTTCTCTCTCTCTCTCTCTCTCAACCACCGCCACCACCACCACTCTCTCTCTGGGAATGAATGACGATCCTATCGACTGACAGCAGTGACAAGCGATTCCACCCGCTGATAGCTACCCGGCCGTGAACAGTACAGCGATTCTGCCGGCCGATTCTCATCTGGCAACAGCGAACAAACAGCGCCACGGGCCACGGGGCCTCCCATGGAGGGATCCAATGAACCAGCCACCGGACAGGTCGCTGGGAGCCATCCTGCCAATGCGGATCTTGCTCCTTGCGCGGTGGGGCAGACCCGAACCCGTGCGTCACGGCACGGCAAGTCCTTGCCACCCGGAGAACGGGTTGCGTGCCGCTGACCCATTTGGGGCTTCTGCTGCCTGGGTGAATGACGATCGGGTGGGAATTGGGTGGGGGTGGGGATGGGGGGTGGGGGTGTCTTTCCTGTCATCATGATGATTGGGACACCAGCTATATTGGTTGTCGTACACTGCACAGGTGTTCCTGTTGCGGAAACCACTTCTAGCTAGACACAATTTTTTTCTCTCTTTTTTGTGTGTGATGGGGTTGAGGTGGGGAGTAGTTGAAGGTGGGGGTGGCGGGTTGGGAGGGGGAGGGGGAGGCGGTTTGTTTTTTTGCTGTTGTGCTTTTGCAATTTACATTGGAGTGGCCATTTCGTGTGGAAACTCGGTATTAACTTCTGACGGCTGTTTGCCGAGGAAAGTTATCTACTTGGGGTGTTGGTGTTGTCGCTCAGTTGGTTTTTGTTTTCTTAGTACTGTACATACGTGCAGTAAACATCATCGTTTTGGTTTGTGCTGTCAGCTTTATCAGAGAAATAGCTTAAGTGGAAGAGAGAGAGAGAGAGAGAGAGAGAGAGAGAGAGAGAGAGAGAGAGAGAGAGAGAGAGAGAGCTCTTGTACTGGAGTTGACCAAACTTATAAATTCATACATGATTTTCTAAGAGTATATTGTAAACAAAACGAAGCAAAAAACACAAAACAAAGAAACAAACAGAAGATTTTTTGAGTGCATTGAACGTAGTGTAAGATGCATCCAGGATAAGGCTTTGAATAAGAGCTATATTAAAGTTTAGCTGATAAAGGCTTATGCGAATAGTCAAGATCAAAGAAACAATCTCTTATTTTTCCTGTTGGGGTCAGTCCAGAAGCTCACTGACAATACCCAAGTTCAATTCAGGAGTCGGGCGTCCCCACGATGGTGTTACATGATACACGTTCCCACCCCCATCCCCACCCCCCCTTCTGCCCTACCGCTCCCCCCCCCCCCCCCCCACAACACACACACAACACACACACACAACACACACCCATCCCACCCCCAAGACTTCAATGGTTCCCTCGTAAAACCCGTCTCCAGAGCTTGGCCTCCGACCTTTGAGCGACGACCAAAGCGGATGAAACGCGGGGGTCTTTGTCGTCAAGCCGATGGTCCAGTCCCAAGATCAATTCAGGAGGGGGGGGGGTGGTGGGGGGGTCTTTTTCTTTTTCCACGAGCAAGAGAGAGAGACCTGTCCCCTTTTTTCAGTCGCAGTGGTTTGACTGACCAATACCCCAAGTTCAATTCCCTCGTAGTCGGGCTTTGACAAGGTATCTCCGGTCCCACGATGAGAGACTGTCCATGTCAAAGTCCCAACCCCCACTCCTGGCGAGGGCTTACGATGGTACCATCCCTCCTCCCTTCCCTCCGCGTATTTTGATTTCATATCGATTCTGGGTGTTCTGACTACCTCGTTCTCAGCCCCCCCCCCCAGGCCCCACCCACCCACACACATACCACACCCCACGAGTAGATCCCCCTACTTTGCCAGAGAGGGGTAGAGAGAGGCTTTACCCTTTTTTTCGCTTTCTTTTTTTCCTTTTTTCTTGCCTTCCGACCCTTGAATCGTTTCTTTGAGCGGATGAAACGAGAGAGATGCGCTTTGGACCTCGTTTGTTGAGAGAACAGACTACCCCCTTTTTTTTTCCCCCGTTTGTTTTGACTTTGAACCTCTCGAGCCAGACCGGAGAGAGCGTGCCGCTTGGGTCCGACAATTGGCGCGGGGTTTCCTGCTGTTGGCCCGAGAGCCCTTTCCCCTGGTGGAGAGGGAGGTCTTTGGATAGTGTCAGATCGAGCCCGTGGTCCTACGTCCGGTGGGGGGGGGGGGGGGGGAGGGGGTTTTTTTTTTTGATATTTTTTTGATTTTTTCTTTTTTTCTCCTCCCCCTTTTTTTCTCGCAGAGGCTTTGGAAATGATGTCCCCCGAGTAGAGAGAGAGAGAGAGAGAGAGAGAGAGAGAGAAGAGAGAGAGAGAGACTGATAATATCACTGACACTGGTTTAGTTGTGAAGGCCACCGACCCATGAGAGAGAGAGCGAGAGAGAGAGAGAGAGAGAGAGAGACAGACACCAGACAGACCGAGAGAGAGAGAGACAGAGACAGAGAGAGAGACAGAGAGAGAGACACTGACAGGTTTAATTGTGAAGGCCAGGACCCTATGAGAGGAGAGAGAGAGAGAGAGAGAGAGAGAGAGAGAGAGAGAGAGAGAGAGAGAGAGAGACTGATACTATCACTTACACTGGTTTAGTTGCGAAGGCCACCGACCCATGAGAGAGAGAGAGAGAGAGAGAGAGAGAGAGAGAGAGAGAGAGAGAGAGAGAGACAGACAGACAGACAGACAGACAGACAGACAGAAGAGAAAGAGACACAGAGAGAGACAGAGACTGACACTGGTTTAATTGCGAAGGCCACCGGCCCTATGAGAGGAGAGAGAGAGAGAGAGAGAGAGAGAGAGAGAGAGAGAGAGAGAGGAGAGAGAGAGAGAGGATTGGGGATGGGGATAGGACGGGAGAGGGTGGGTTAGATGGTGGAGAGAGAGAGAGACAGAGAGAGAAAGAGAGGGGGGGGGGGGGGGGAGGCGGTTTGGGGTAGGGGTATGGTACAGTTGAGGATTGTAGAGAGAGTGTGTGGACAGGAAGGGATGGGTGGGGAATGAGGGGAGAGCGAAAGAGACAGACAAACAGACAGGCAGAAACAGTATGAACGCTATTTAATATTTTTTCCCTTAGCCAAGTTTCTCAGCGGTTAACAGATCTGAAAGAACTGCAAGAATTTAAGAAATTCGTATTCAGTTCATAGCTCAGCGGGCTACGAAGGGTCATATCAGGGCTATTATCTCTTCAAAGTCTATTCCTCACCCAGTTGTTTTCTGAACAACACCACACACACACACACACACACACACACACACACACACACACACACACACACACACACACACTGCATTGGATTTTGTAACACATAAAAAAACGGCATAAAAGCCTTTCTCCTGTAAAATCCTAGATCGAATAAAAGAATTTTTTTCTCAGACAATAAGCAAAAAATTAATCATACATGTTTGGTAGAAATGTCTCAACAGCGTTTTTATGGAGCCTGCAGTAGAGTGTTTTTGTCCGACATAATGACTGACCCAACACTTAGTAAGAACATGTCTGTAGCGAGTGGTCATAAGCGTAGTCGTCATGAGGGTGGAATTGTAATATCATGGCGACATGGTATTGGTTTGCGTCACGGTCCTATGCCTCCATTAATAAGATCTGCTTTGTGACGCCCCTTTGTTGTGGTCTGGGCAGTCACAGAAACTGAATCTCAGGTAGCTGGCACCGTTGATGGCCGGACAGGCATTTTCCTGTCCATGTTAATCCCCACGTGGCAGGTATTTTTTCGGTCTATGTAATTGTATTTCGCATCCAATAAATACAGCAATCCCTGCGGCGCGGCCGTGTAGTAAATGGATTGCAGCAACCGATCCCGTATCAATATAATAACGCAGATCCTTGCCACGCACACTGTCCAGGATGATTCCGGTTGTCACGTGCAATTAAGGACAGGCCTGATTTGACAAGAGGATTGAGAAATGTAATTTATAGCGCTTGTGACCACGCAACGACGTAATTATTAGGACATTTCGAGAGAACCTCAAACTGCAACATCTGACACTGCATCATCGATAAAATGCTGCGTGCCAGCTACAGTTTCCAGTCAGAAAAATCCACGAAAACGATGACCGGGTAAAAAGATGGAGAGGAAAAAAGTTGAGAAACAGGGAAAGGAGGAGGAGGAGGAGGAGGAGAAGGAGGAGGAGGAGGAGGAGAATTCAGGCAACAACAACGACGAAGTTGTCAACAGAAAAATCAATGAGAACAGAAACAGCAGCGACAACAATAACAGAATAGTAATGCTGATGATATGGTGGCACTGTCTTAAGAAGAAGAAGAAGAAGAAGAAGAAAGAAGAGGATCGGGAAGAGGAAGAAGAAGAAGAAGACCAGGAGGAAAAAGATCAAGAGAAGAGGAAGACCCAGCAGAAGAAGAAGAACAAGAACAAGAACGAAATCAAGAAGAAGACCAAGAAGAAGAAGAAAACCAAGAAGAAAAAAAAAAAGAAAAAGAGCAAGAAGAAGAAGAAGAAGACCGAGAGGAAAAAAGACCAAGAAGAAGAAGAAAAAAGACCCAGAAGAAGAAGAAGATGTAGGTCCGCACATGAAAGCGATATGTTAGTCAGACACCCGATCACCCTGGCGACATTGCGAATCATCACCTCTCCTTTGCATGCCTGTTGCCAGTGCAATGTTTATTTTGACTGCTGAGGCCCAGTGCATGAAAGATTAGAGTGTGTTACACTTGGCAGTTGGCAGGACTTGGGGGAAGGCTTTGCATGCTGTTTTGTGTTTGCAGTCCCTTGCATCTTGTCTGTTCCCACGTTGCATTTTTTTTTTCCCTCTTTTGCACAGTCTTCCCCCTCCCGCATCTCCGTTTTGAAAAGTATTAATAGCTCGAGGCTACTGCCCGGACTTCTGTAAGAAGCATGAGTTACCTGCTCCTGGATAAGACAACCGCAGGGGGCGTACTGATTTTGTGAAGGAAAGGACGGATGTCATGCACTTGGCACACACACACACACACACACACACACACTTGAGTTTTTTTCTTGCTCCGATCCCTAATGTCCATCTTCTGATACAGATATCTAATTCTGAACTTGAGTTTTGTCCTTTGAATGTTCAGATCCGTGACTACCTAGAGGCACATTTTGATTTTAGAAACTAAGAATGTCTTGTCCGCTTAGACATAAGAAAATTGAAAACCATAAACTCTTGCATGTAACAGTGGATTTACAACAAACCCCCAGACGTCGGTAAGCACTCGCATCGAATTAAAACACATGGGCGCCAGAGGAACAATAAACCCAGACAAACACGTGTCCAGCCCTCTGTATATAAGATAAGTAGACAAGCTGGGATATCATGAACTGAAAAAGATGAAGGAAACCTAGGGAAAGAAATGAGAACAAGGGGAATTTTTGGTTTCTTTTGTGGCCAATTTCTGTGGCACACAAACATTCTAAAATGCTTCATGGAGTGCATACGACCAAGATCCTTAAAACTGTCTGCGTCTGCTGTCTTCCTTTACCAGTACTTCGACTAAACAGTGAGTTTCTCAGTATGGTAATCCTTATTTTCCCAGCTGAGCTCACCCCCGTTCCTCGGTTTCGCTCGTCCCTTTTTGCTGTCTTCACTCCGAATCAATACTTCCACAGAGAGGAGCGGCTGAGGTACTGAGTGCACAGACATTAGACATCTTTGTGATTCCGTGTCGCGGCTGACCAGTAGTGGCGGGAAATCCATCCGTCTTTCCTGTCCACATCCTTCTCCAACACACATAGTGTTATAGCTATAACATCGGCATCCTTACGTTCTTTCTAAAAAAAAAAAAAAATAAAAAAAAAACATAGGATTTAGATGCACACACAATCCTCGCACAATTTTTAGTACTAACCCACAATTTCGTACACTTTTTCTTTCTTTTTATTTATTTTTAGACGACTTTTTCATGTTAAGAATGATCTCGCTTGAGTTTCTTGGCGGTGGTGGTAATGGTGTGTGCGTGTGTTAGTGTGCGTGTGTGTGTTTGCGCGCGCGCACGCACATGTTT
>JADBJO010000663.1:275000-297500 GCA_016801955.1 Conus betulinus | reverse complement strand
ATAGCGTATTTATGGAAGTTTTCGACCACACGTATCTCCTACCCAGAGTGGAGTGCGCTATGGACTCCAATAGGCAGTGTGGAAGCGCACCGTCAAGGTCTATACACCAAATCGGATGCGTCTCTAAAAACGTTAAGATTTTCTGACCAACACCCGCGCGTTCCTGCATCTTTCAGACCTGATAGACGTCGAAATGTATCACAAAAGAAGGCGTAAACTGCTAGCCAGTCTCGGAGTCTCAGACCAGAGGAACTCCATAGCGTGACCTTTATCGTCTTCATCGATCATTGGTTACAAAAGAATTAGACCCATCAAATTCGGTTACTCCTTACGTCCTGTTCTTTGGAAACCTCAGTTTCGATTTTCTTTCCACCAGCATACCTGGGTTCTGGTCAAAGTCTCCACGGCAACTTCAGCGCGGGCATGCGTTGGATCGACTCCCTAGCTCCATTCGGAAGGAGGCGCTCACACACGCTGTCTTCGCTAGCGGGGCATAGTAGGAGTGTTGTAGAACACTGAACAGAACGGTCGTCACTGACCACCATGGAAATGCCTTCGGCAGGGTTCACTTTGGCTGGTTGCCTAACGACGTCCTGGTAGCAATAGACCTAACTCCCTGTGGAGTGTTGGCGCAGGTGTGCCTCTTTGTGTGAGGGGGGCGGAGGGAGGGGTGGTGGTGGAATGGGGGTAACTGACATAGAGAGGGCATGGCGAAATTTTCTGTCTGTGTAGATGAGACTCCTTTTCCCATCAAACCTTCAACGATGGTCGCGAATCCATAGCGTGTGTGTGTGTGTGTGTGTGTGTGTGTATTAGAAAAAAGATCTTCCGACTTGCAGTTATTTCTGGATGATGAAACCTTTCTTGGCGTTTGCGCAAGCCTGTGGTTGGGATACATTTGTTATTATCAAATAAATATGAATAGGTCAGCCTCTTTCCGAAAATGTTTCAATGATTTGCATCAGTTAGTGACACACACACACACGTGTACACACACACACACACACACACACACACACACACACACACACACACACACACACACACACACACGTGTACACACACACACACACACACACACACACACACGCGCGCGCGCGCGCGCGCGCACACACACACACACACACAGAGTGGGAGAGAGACACGCGCCAGCCCACACACACGTGCAGGCACGCAGGCATGTATGTACGCACGTACTCACGTGCGCACACAAGTACGCTCTCTCTCTCTCTCTCTCTCTCTCTCTCTCTCTCTCGCTCCCCCCCCCCCCCCCCCCCCCCCCCACACACACACACACACACACACACACACACACACACACACACACACCGATAATGCTCGCCTTGCTACCCTCCTTTTAAAAGTCCTCGACCTACGGAAACTCGAGATTCCTACTTCGCTTTTTCAGGGTTTGATTTATGCACCTTGTATTCAACAAAGCGACCTTCGAACTTGTTCCCCCGTCGGGAGTCGCTTTAACAGTTGTCGGCAGTCTTTTGAAGGCCTGGGGATCACCGGGAACTGTCTAATCCTTTCTCCGTACCTGCATTGCAAATGCCAATCCTCCACTAATATAATGTACCCGCGCTCAGATAGCCGAACCGTTGCCGACCAACAGCAAGGAGAAAAGAGATGAAAGAAAACATTGTGAAAGAACATGGTTGCTCTTATGCTCCCCGGGTGGTCCTCCTTGGGATTATTCGAATTTTATATAATCGTAGTCATCAGAGCCTGTTAAAATCGGTGGCGCTGCGAACGAGACTTGCCTTTTGATCCGACAGAAGACGGTCTGTGGGGAAGTAACCCGTCACATTTCGATCGTTCTTAACTGAAGAATGAGAGTTTTTGTTTCCCTCACATCTTTTGGGACACGCTCCATTGATTCTCTCCCCCCCCCTCTCTCTCTCTCTCTCTCTCTCTCTCTCTCTCACTCTCTGTCTCTCTTTACGTGGTGGGGCGTGCCGGATTGGAAGATGATTAGGGGCTTGGGGGCGAGAATGGAACGTGTCTGAATCGATTTGCATACGGTGCTGGTGCACAAGTTTGTTATAATGTGCTTATTTCGCTGATTTTATTAGCAGAAACGGGAGACTTTTTTTTTTTTGCATGACTTTCGAAATTGTTGAACGGTTTTGTTTTGTATTGTTTTAAGGTATGGGCCACACAAATACATCGTAGACAACGATAACATCAAGTAAAAAGGACATTCAGAAACCCCATGTTTTTTATGCTTTAAATCTGTAAATCAAGTCATAAATCAAGGTGTATGCAAATGACCCATGAATGTATTAATCAATATCATTGCTGCCAAGTACCACACTGAAGTTCTCCTATTCGTATATGTTACCACCACCTGTCAGACGATATGCGGAAAGGGATATCATGGGGGTCGGTGGAGGAGCGGGGTGGTGGAGGCTACAAGTTTACTTAGTTCAACTGGTACAGTTCACGAAGAATATGGGGAGCCCTATCCCACACGAGGATTACTGGCAACAGCTGATGCCTCGTCTGTTTTGGTCCAGTCTAGATGTATGCCTGTTTGGCGTAAGAACTGGTAGAGGAACCTGTAGTGCAACTGCATACTCTCTTTGCGACAGCGGCTTTCTTTGCCACAGTTCGTGTGTGTGTGTGTGTGTGTGTGTGTGTGTGTGTGTGTGTGTGTGTGTGTTGTTCTCAAACTTACGCCATTTGTTTTCATTTTGGATACTCAGAAAGCATTTCTCTCGTGTTGTTTTACCTGCCCAAGCCACATCCCTCCCTGCCCTCCCTTCCCCTCCCCTCCCCGCACACAACTGAGAGCCACCCACAGACGCGCTGTTAACGCAATCATCCTTGCCACCCCTACCCTTACCCCGCTCATCTCCAAACCACACGGAGGTATGTGCGCACCCTCAAGTGTGTCGAGGCACATATATACAAACACAAGGCATTTAAGGCTTTCTTCTGTCCTGTCGAAATGGAGAAACGAACGGGGGGGGGGGGGGGGGGGGGGGGGGGGGGGGACCGGAACTCAGAAAACTTTTATTCGATCAAAGATTGAGATTTTAGCAGAGTCTATTCTTCCAGTCTGTCCTTGCTAAGCTAAATCATGCAATGAGATTTAAAGACAAGGGAAAAAAAGGCACACAGGATATAGAGTACATAATTCACACACACTAGCATTTATATGCAAAGGTTTGACAAAAGCATGCATATGTACGCACTCATAAGATGCAGACAACAAGAACAAAATGGGGGTTGGGGACGGAAGACAGGGGAGGATGGGGGTGGGTGTGTAGTGTGGGGCAGCGATGGGGATGGAAGATAAAAGGGTGGTTAGATAAACAGTACAACATGTCAATTTTGCCGTGTGTGTTTGTGATTGTTGGTGGAGTTTGCGACCAGACGAGGATGATGATGGTGATGGCATTGGCATGAAACAAAATACAGTATTCCTAGAGAAACAGTTTTCCTCACCGAGAAAGGACTGTTAGTGGTGTCATTTATTGACGTAACTAGCACGGCAACAACGTATACATCTGTAAGTGTTGATGATATATAAGTGATTGCTGCAAAAACGTTTCAATGAGACAGTTTACTCTACGTAGAGAGTGTGTATGAAATATTTTCGAAGGTCTTTTTGGAAGGCATGCAGTGAACGGCACAATTTCAGATTTTGGAGGAAGAGAGTTCCAAACGGCTGAGCCCGAAAATGCAAAACTAGTTTTGAATATGTCGATCCGAGCACGTGGTAGAATATGATTGTTAGACCCTTATCGACATAAGACCTTAGTAAGTAAATCTCTGAAGTATAGTAGGGCCAGATGATTATGTACTGTATACATAAGTACAACTTTGTTGAAACCTAGTTGTGTTTGCAGCGGCAGTATGCTTAATCTAGCCTGCTTTTCGGAGGTTGATAAGGAAAAATCTGGCAGAAATATCTTTGCAGCTCTTCTGTGCATTGAACCTAGTTTTCTATGGTGAACACTTGCTGCACAGTCTCAGACTACAGATGCATAGTTGATGTGAGAGAGACAGGGAGCATGGAAAAAAACATATTTCGAGCGTACGTATCTATGTAAGCTTTTCAGTTGTTTATGTATGAAGAGACTGCGAGCCAGCTTGTTAACGACAATGTGCGACTGCTACTTTAGTTCCTCGTCCATCATTACTGCCATGACTTGGTGCTTATGGACTGTTCTATGACGTTGCCATCTAAAGTCAGACTGAGACTTAGAGTTTCTGTTTGGCGTTTCTGACTAGAAGTGATTGCCATGCTTTTTGTCTTCTTAGATGAACTATCATGGAATTATAATTACACCACACCCAGACCTCGTTTAAAACCTTGCTGTGGAGCGTTTTGGACTGTCGATAAGTCCACCGGGCTGGAATGAAGGAAAGTGTCATCAGCAAAAAGGTCACACAAAACACTCGGATGTGAAATTGATAATGGGAGATCATTTATAAACAAACAGAATAGAAGCAGCCCTAGAACAGAACCTTAGGGCACTCCAAATTTGTAATCTTTGCAGATGAGAATTTGCTATTGCTAAGCACAAATTGTATTCTTTTGGTCAGATAGGATTCAAAGAGTGATATTGTGTTCTGGTCATGGAGAAATATAGTTAATTTTTTAAGTAGTATTTTGTGTTCGACAAGATCAAACGCCTTTTTTAAATCAAGAAAGACAGTACCCGTTATGTTGCTTTGATTCATTGCCGATAACAATGTATCGCAGAGACGGCCTAAGGCAATTTGGCAAGAATGCTGATGGCGAAAACCCGATTGAAAGGGCGTAGAAAAGTGTATTGCTCTCAGGATATTGCATGAGATGTTTGTGGGCATACATTTTCAAGTGGCGTTGATGCCACAGAGATGAGAGAAATCGGTCTAAAAGTGTTCAAGTCTGAGAAGTCTCTTGATCTTGGCATTGGAATATTTTTTGCCGATTTAAGGGCAGGTGGGACTTTGCCTTGTTCTATGCACATGTTGTATATAAATGTTAGGGGTTCAGCTACATAGGGGGAGAGCAAGTTTTAAGAGGGAAGTATTTATTTTGTTGGTCCCGTGTATTTGTTTTTTAATTCTTGAGGCCGGTAATGAGAGCGCCAACTTCATGGACAGCACGCGGAGGTATTTTAGCGAATGATCCATTTTGAGTCCGCTGTTTCAGAACGTTTGGAGAGAAGAAGGGTCAGTGTAGTTTTCCGCGGCTTGTGCTTTATCCGATTTTGCAGTGCACTCGGATATATTTAAGAAGTGATCATTGAAAGAGTTTGGTGACCACTGATAGTGGCTTGGTGATCTACGATGTGATCTATGTGTTATTTCATTTGTTGCGTGCCATAGCGAAGCGAAGAAGAGAGAGAGAGAGAGAGAGAGAGAGAGAGAGGAGAGAGAGAGAGAGAGAGAGAGAGAGAGAGAGAGTTTCCACAAACAAAAATCCGAGATGTAAAGATTACTAATCGTGGAAGGATTTCTCTCTCTCTCTCTCTCTCTCTCTCTCTCTCTCTCTCTCTCTCTGTGTGTGGTGGTGTGTGTGTGTGTGTGTGTGTGTGTGTGTGTGTGTGTGTGTGCACGTGTGTGGTGTGCGTGCGTGTGTGTGTGTGCGTGGTTGCATGCGTGTTGCATGTGTGTGTGTGTGGTGTGCATGCGTGTTGTGTGTGTGTGTGTGTGTGTGTAAATCTGCACAATCGCTCAGTCCCAGCGCGTGGGCTTGGAACTCGGTGAAATGTCTTTCCTGTGTTGAAATATTCCGGACATGTTGGCCAGATAAGCCCGGCCTTGCAACTGTATACCCCTGGGACGAGGGCCCCTCCCGTCGATGTGCTTGCCGCTTGATGGTGGAGAAAGAAATAGTGTACTTTCGCCTTTAGCCTCGGCAGATCCTTGCTAACCCTATGTCAGCCCAGATCGTGGATTAGACTAATGGACGTTCGGGTGGTATGGGTAATGGACGTCAAATCTCGTCTTCCTTGGGCGCGTGCCTGTCTGTCTGCCTACATCTCTGTCCCTGTCTCTGTGTCTCTGTCTCTGTCTGTCTGTCTGTCTGTCTGTCTGTCTCTCTCTCTCTCTCTCTCTCCGCCTCTCTCTCTCTCTCTCTCTCTCTCTCTCTCTCTCTCTCTCTCTCTCTCTCTCTCTTGCGGCACAAAACATCATCGGGTGATATTTTGTACCATCACCGCGTGATATTTTGTACCACAACCCCAGTACACCTTGTCTGCGGTGACATTCTGTCACATATTTACAACCACTGTAAATAGTCACTAAATGTGAACGCATCGTTTTGCCTTGTATACCTGCATCACTATGTTGAGATGCAGGTATACAAGGTACGCCTGCATCTGCTTGTTTTTGACTGTAATATTGATGCGTTCTGATGGGTGGTGATGATGGCGTCGGTGTTAGTGGTGTAAGAAAGTAATTCTAATCTTTGCCATAGCTGATTGCACTTATATCCAAGTTCCAGCTGTATAGAACAAACCAGTTTTGTCGCTCAGACGCTCGGGTTTTTCTCTGTACACTAAAGACGGGCTTAAAACACACCTGTTCCGTAAGGTATAGTTTATATAACGCTCACATGAATATACAGAGTTATCATTTTGTGTATGACATTGTATTAAGTATAAGCCATTGAATGATTGCTCGTGACAAAGTCATAATGTGACTTAGTGACTTGAGTTGTAGTATCTTGAATATGCGCCAAACAAAATCCAATTGTGGTAGTCTCAGAGCATGTTGTACTAGCAGCAGCAGCAGCAGCAGTGGTAGTAGTAGTAGTGGTGGTGGTGGTAGTAGTAGTAGCACTTGTGGCAGGCCGAGGAGGAACAAAAGGAGCAACAGCCGCGGCAGCATCAACAACAGCAGCAGAAGTAGCAGCAGCAGTAGTAGCAGTAGTTGTTGTGTAGCAGCAGCAGCAGTAGCTGAAGTAGTAGTTGTAGTAGTAGTAGCGGTAGTACTTGTTGCTGGAGAAGGAAGAAAAATGAGCAACAGCCGCGGCAGCAGCAGCATTGTAGTAGTAGTAGTAGTAGTAGTAGTAGTAGTAGTAGTAGTAGTAGTAGTAGTAGTAGTAGTAGTAGTAGTAGCAGCAGCAGCAGTAGTAGTAGTATAGTTAGTATAGCAGTAGTAGTAGTAGCAAGACGAGAAGGAGGAGGACTACGAAAAGGAGTAACAGCCGCGGCAGCAAGATTCGCAGCATTGCAGCAGTTGTAATAGCAGCAGGAGAGTAATAGTGTCGGTCGTCGTCAACAGAAGTCGTAACAGTAGTAGTACCAGTAGTCACTAGCAGATTTTGTGTCCGTCGGCCATGGTGCGATTCCCTGTCGCAGACACCATTTTGGGCAGCTTTAACCCTTTACAGCACAATCCAAATGATGCTTGTGAGTGGCTCGAGAGACACAGCTGTATAAGCCTATACTAACCTTGCAGTACTTTTTGCCACACACTTCTGGTCCTGATTTCGGCTTTAAAAAAAGAGTAAGCTGAATCCAAATCCGCTGTTGATCATCATTTAGACACACTTATCTTCTCTGCTCCACCTCGTACACCTAGATCATGATACAGTTGACGGGTCAGAATTGATTAAAAATCGTACATTCACAATTGGCGACAGTTTGCTCCGTTGGAGACTCGAAGATGTGACCTGCTGATACAAAATATCACCAAGAGTGACATTCTGCACCGCAGTGATATTTTGTATCGCAACGGCAGAAACTATAGAGTGTCGCCTCTGGTGACAGTTTGTATTGGGGGTGATGTTTTGTTTTGCAGCACTGTCTCCCTGGTTTTGTTTCGGGTCTCTCTTTGTCTGGATGCATCTTCTCCCTCTCCCTCCCCCTTATTTCTCTGTGTTTTTTATGCTCCCTCATCCCTCACTCCGTTCAAATCCCCCCCACTCTCTCTTTGAGGTCACTGTCTCTTACTCCCCCGGTCTCCTTTTTCTTTTTTTTTTTTTTTAAATCTTTTTCGTACGCACTTCGTGTGTGTGTGTGTGTGTGTGTGTGTGTGTGTGTGTGTGTGTGTGTGTGTGTGTGTGTGCGCGCGCGCGCGCGCGCGCACATGTGAGTGCGCGCTTCCTTTTTTTTTTTTTTTTTTATTAGATTTACTGTATATGTAACTTTATTTCTCTCATTTTGTGGTTTGCAAGAATTCTTCTTAGTTTTCCTTCGAGCTATAACATTGATTCACATGTTCATTAGAACCACGTGAAAGCACGTTTATCAACACTGAAGATGAAGTGAATGGAACTTCCTCGGCTCGTAAGTTCAACTGATCTGCAGGGGAACGGTTAGATGCCTTGTCTCCTTCATGCGTCGGGTAATCCCCAGCCCTCTGTCTGAAGTACCTAAACGCCTTGATATTCTCCGTACCTTCCTTTGTGTTTGTTTTTCTTATCAGAGTTGTGACGTGACTGGCATGGATATCATACACATATCCAGTTCAAGATCTTATTTTACCTTCAAGGTTATTTTTTTAGCGGGAATTAATCAGTAAGCCAATAAACGAGCCTGTCTCGGCACGCAACATGCTGCAAACAATCTGTCCTATTTTTTCCGCATTAATGATCCCGGACGTTATAACCAGTTCGGGCCGTCAATAATTTAAACGAATGACTGAAGAAAAGACAGAATAAGCAGCTTTGATCTCCTCTGTGTTGCGTGTCCTAGTCCCATGCTCTGCCCTCGACAGACTCTCGGCTTATCAGTCCACTGACGACCCCCACGCTGCCATTCTTCGACGAGGGTCACCGGACCGCTGCACAAGAACGCCACCTCGTCTATCAAGTTCCCCTGCCTTAATCCGGCGCCTAATGGCACTTCATCAGGCACAGGCGAGGGATCGGACTTCTCACCAGGTGGTACCCGGTGGGATCTCTTGACACGGGGATGGATCGTCGGGCTGCAATCGATACATTCCGCAGGTGGGCCCTGTTGCTTGCCGGAGCAGTTCCTTGCAGGTTAGCGACGCAACGATGAGGCCCTGTTCTATTACATTACGGGTAGCTACACATGCAGCTAGCGGGGTTGAACTTGGCTGAATTTTTTTTTCGGCAAAGCGGGAGAGATCGGTTTGGATTACTGAAAGATACTGGTTCGTCTGTATAGAAGTTAGGCTAAATCATGATACAAATATATTTGGATCATTAACAGCCAGCCAGACTACCCAAAAGTAAGGACACGAATGAAAGAATTAACGCTGAAATATAAATAAAGAAAAAATAATAGTATTAAAGTTCAGCGAATATGAAACATTGTTCACTCCTCGTTGCGATGAGGAATGTAACATATGCACCTCCACACTGCGGGGTCTCCGGTGATCACTGGAATGAACGAGCTGGCCAAAAGGAACAGGAACAAGAGTACATTGAAACTGATGTTTATCTTGGTTGTGTGGACTTCTTGGAGGCTTCCCATGTTGAAAATATTGATCGAATCTATCAAAAATATCAGTATTGTTCAAAACGCGCGCACCAGATTCTATATTGCACTGTTGTTCAGCCGGTCAATCTTTTAAAAAAAAAAACATGTCTGTCGAAATTAAGCATACTCATTAAGTTACTTACGAAGAAGGGCGTATCCGTAATTTAACCACGAACATACGGAATTGTTCAACATACGGAATTTGAAATGACACCAAACGTCTTTTTTTCCAGAATGTTTCACTTCAGCTGAATGTCTTATTTCAGTTATTCGTCTAGTTGACTTGTTTTTGTAAATTGTGTGCATGTAATTTCATGCGTGTCGCATGTGCGTCGCGTACAGGTCCCATTTAACATTGATCATTATTCTCTTTGATTGATTTTTGGGTCTCTAAAGACTTTTTGTAGAAACACGCGCATGCATAAATCTTGCACAAACACATCAAAGCAAATCAGCCAACCTACCCATTCGAGCAGCCACCACAAATCTTCCTACCCCCCGACTCCACACACACTCGTACAGTTTCACAACACACACACACACACACACACACACACACACACACACACACACACACACACACACTTACGCGCGCGCGTGCGCGCGCACACACGCATGCATGCACACACACACACACACACACACACACACACACACACACACACACACACACACACACACGCTAAAACAGACCCACACTTTCAAACAGAGGAAGAAAGACGCTCGCTCTCTCTCTCTCGCTCTCTCTCTCTCTCTCTCTCTCTCTCTCTCTCTCTCTCTCTCTCTCTCTCTCTCTCTCTCTCTCTCTCACACACACACACACACACACACACACACACACACACACACTGACACGTGTGCACCGCGCACACTGACGCGCGCGTGTCCCGCGCAAACTCTCTCTCTCTCTCTCTCTCTCTCTCTCTCTCTCTCTCTCTCTCTCTCTCTCTCTCTCTCTCTCACACACACACACACACACACACACACACACACATACACACACACACACACACACACACACACACACACACAGAGGGTGAGAGAGAGACTTGGCTCGGTACCTGGCAGGCAGCAAGGGGTATGATAACATATAGTGCGCGAGAGCTATGCATATAATATCAAGCACATGCATTATTTCCCCACTTATCTTTAAAATGAAGTTTACTCAGAACGAAACGAAAATTAAATGCACATGTCTCACCCGGTCGACTGAGAGAAATCGGTAACGAATATGGCACAGCGAAATCCCTGAGGGGAAAAAAATCCTGTGACTGATTGATACCTTTGGATAGCCGGGCTTTCCTCGTCTGTGCTTTACTGGAGGGCAAATGTGCTCTTTAATTCTTCGATTTTTCCCCCAAGCTGGTTTCGCGGCAACCCCCAGAGCGGTTTAAGGGGGAAGAAGAAGAAGATGAAGGGAAGAAAGAGTGACGCTGTGTATCATCTGTTTGCCTTGAAGACGCGGGAGTGGTCTGCATACTCGCTAGTGAGAACAGCGAACACACCTTATAGTTTCTGATTTGACCCGGATGAGGATCGCAAATGTCTCGGAATTCATCACTGGTTTTGTTGTCGTTTCTGCCTGTTCAAGTGTTGATTGATTGAGAGAGAGAGAGAGAGAGAGAGAGAGAGAGAGAGAGAGAGAGAGAGAGAGAGAGAGAGAGAGAGAGAGAGAGAGACAGATCTGGCTGAATGTGTGTGCATGCATGACAGTTTACGCGCGTGCATAACTACGTGCATGCCTGTTTTAACAGACTTATGCACATGACACTAAATATTCACTACATTCTTCTTACTCTAATTACTCTTAATCTACCTTGGTGTGGCTCCTTTGGACACGACCGAGAAATGTGCAGCATGTGTTCCTTTATAATTGAAATAGAACAGTCGTGTTATACGTTTATGAAGTTTTTTTTTTTCCTCGCTGAAATACATATGGGAAGTATCATTTCTTGTTTCAAGGTCAGTTTCACAAGCTGTTAGTGATTGAAACTTGAGAAGATCTTAAATATTAATCACGTGAAACGTTTTCTTAATCTTTTGTTTCGTACTTAATTTAGTCTCTCAGGAATCATTAGTAACAGTGACTCGGAAGGCAGACCGTGTAAAGGGCAGCAAAATATGATTAAAAATCAAATAGAGACTGAGTCTAGGTTGTATTGTTTGTATAGCCCAGCTGATTCAGTCTGACCTCACTGGAACTAGGCAAAGACACAAAGGGGAAAGAAGTATCTAGCCTCGTTTTCCCCACTATTCGCCTTTGTGGGAGTCTTGTTCGCTCGCAGAGGTCAGTACCCATTCTCGGGTTCCACAGTCATCGGGCGCCATGAGAGAATCATTCAATTGGCTGGGCAGCCCTCATGGGTAACCACGCGTGCAAGCTTCATGTCAGCTGCTCAGCGAGGTTGGCCCACTGTCTGCACGAAGCATTTGCCCGCGCGCGAACCACCACATGTATAATCCACATTTGACAGAGTGACACTATCATCGGCGAAGTGTGGCGAACAGCCAGCCAATCTTGAAACAGAAGACAGATGGAGAGCCAATCAGTTAGCAGGAAGTGATGAATGCCAGCAATGTACGCCATGAAGTCTATCTTGCGAAAGGCGAAGATACTTATCCCCCTCCCCTTTGTATCTCTGACCAACTTGTCTATATCCGACTCGCGATCGATCACGTCTAAAACAGTTTGATAACATCTTCAAATCCATTGCATCCCATTGAACCTAGCAACCTAGCAACCAATCTGTCAAAGATACTTAAGTAAGACTGGGCTCTTTAGTCAGTTTCATCTTTCTGGTCGGTTTGTACCCCCCGCCCCCCCCCCCCCCCCCCCCCCCCCCCCCCCCCCCCCCCCCCCCCCCCCCCCCCCCCCCCCCCCCCCCCCCCCCCCCCCCCCCCCCCCCCCCCCCCCCCCCCCCCCCCCCCCCCCCCCCCCCCAACACACCCCCCCCCCCCCCCCCCCCTTAGGAAAATTTAATTAACTTTCTAGTGAGTATGTTTTTGTTCCCGTGCCTTTTCCCCAGTCATTTAAGTACAGTATATTTCTTGACATCTTATTCGTTAAAATATCTTTTTGCGCTTTTGTTGTTTATTGTTTAAGTGTGTGGCATTCTCCAAGAATACAAATTTTAACCATTCTCTGCTTGGTGCTAAATGTGTTGCTTGTTGATCGGAGGTAATGTCGTTCCTTGACCCTTTATCCAAATAACTGACAGTGATTATAGTGGTTAACAAAATCCGAAGTGAAAAAAAAAAAATGGCAATCTGAAATTTACTTATTCGAAAAAAGTCATATTAACTGAGGTCAACAAGATCTGGTACAAAAGAATAAAGCTTTTTTGAATAAAGCCAGTGTTTGACATCCCTATATACAAATCAGGGTAGATCACGAACTGGGATAGAAATCATGTGCAGGACAAACTTGAAAGAAAGGTTTGAAGACGTTCACAAATGTGATCAAATAGTATGAACACGTACTGGATGTATTTCCAGTGGTCTGGTGACATTGGTTGGTTTCAGTGGAAGACAGATTGACTGACGTCACACGGGAACAGGCTGCTCATGTTCGGCTTTCCTTTGGCTCAGAGAGGTTCAAGTGAAGAGCATTTTCCCTTTTAGCGTCCGTAGTATCCGGCGGAAGGAAGGCTTGGGTCACTTAGCTCCAGAGATCTCCGCGAATAGTTCGGAAGCGAAGTGTGGGTTCGTGATTTGTTTTGCAGAAAAATTGCGCTTCAGGGCAAAACGTCACGTACGATCAATCCAATGTATAGCATTTTCTTTAACGTCTGAGAACTCCCCCATCCCCACCCGTCAATTTGACCCCATTCCCAACTCCACTATCCTCACTCCCTCTTCCAAATTTTAATGGATGTGGAATCTCCTCCTTTCAAGGGCTGCGCTGGGTGCATTAAACTTCATTTGATATAATGGGAAACCCGGATTACGTCCGGTTGGGTTTACGTGCCCAGTTTGCCTATCCCTCTCCTCTTCCTTCCTCTAACCCCACCTCCACCCCTCTTCACTGTACCGTAATGCAGAGTTCAAACATTTACAGTCTGTTGCTATCAGCTCCTATTTACCACCCACGGAGCAAGATTCTAGATAACAATTTTTACCCCAGTTTCGTGTGCGTAATGTACACATAATGCGTATCAAGAAGTCATGATAATGATTTGTTTCTCAGAAATTAATATAATTTACCATGATTAAAAAAAGTTTGGGGGGGGGGGGGGGGGGGGGGGGTAGGTAAACGGAATGGATGTTGCAGATGTCAAGATACATTTTCTTTTACTGCAATCATCTTATATGTTATTGTTTCATAACGTTGTGTTTGTCGTTTGTCTTAGACTTTAAAAGGAAGACAAAAATAACGGGAACCCGATGAAACAACACAAAAATGTTGATCATCTACACAGTTCTCATCTACACAGTAATGTCAGTGGTATATGGGACATGGTATGATTTTTTTTTCTTTTTAAAATGAAGTCAGTGGTTGTGATTACTGTATTTTTCTTTCTTTAGAGTGAACAGGCGGATATCTGTTTCAAGGGCACACAATTTTGGAGCTTGCATTGTGCCACGATTTCAGATGTGACAGAGGTCTGATGCCGGTGATGGATGACATTCATTACCGACACTGGTGTCTCCCCCCCGCATCGCTGACCCCAGCCACCCCGCGCCATACGCAGTGGCAGAGAGTGAGTCAGCGGGCGTTTGACAGACACGCCTCGCCGGACCCAAAATGGGATCAAGGAATCAATGCTCATTATGCTTGGCAAAGAGATATTTTATTAACAACACTGGGATTTATTGCTTTTCGGGGGGATTTGGACGTGTGAAGGCTGGACGGATCCTCTGAGTCATTGGAGAAGCAGAGCCAACGGGGGCCTCGGTTGTCGACAAAAAGTTTTTGAATGACGAGTTTAGTTCGGCTGGTGGGTTCTGAGAGTAATTTGAGTGATTTTACTGATACTGGAAATTACACCCGTTGACGAGAGAAGCAGACGAATTCTACAGAGACTGGAGGGGACAGTGGGGAACGGAGAATGGGGGCGGCAGGGGTGGGAAGAAAGTGGATGGGAGGTGTTTATTGGGTTACATCTGATTGCGAGATGCACTATGGTTGCAAAGCTTTCCGAAATCACCACAGGCGCTGTGTTTAGTTCTAAGCCAGATGTTAACTATGTTTAATTTTAAGCCAGATGTTAACTTACTCTCCTGGTAACGTTTCGTCACGGAGTTCCATTGAGGTTGAAGCGTGGAGCTTCACGTTTCACAGGGATATGCCATTGCCGATGGCTTTTTATCCGAAACTGGCCGTCAGTGCTTTGGGGTGGTCTCTTGATTAATCTCTCTTTTTCGTTGAGGTTCGTCCACTTTTCATCGTTCGGTCCTTGCTGACTGTAAGTCTGAAAAAGATGTTTAAGCTATGTATGAATAAAATAAAATATGTGGAACTGGAGAGACAAAACAGTGAATTAGAGACAAGATATGTAATTCATGCCTGAAATTAACTATGTATTCTTAATTTACTTGTTTAAACTTTTTTCAATGTAATTTTTTTCCTATAATGTTCCAGAAAAGTAAGTCCGGTGAGAACTTGCAGTTTACGCGTTTTTTTTCATTGTGTTGTGTTGAATAGCGACCAAGCGGTTTCTTGACAGTAGAAGAGTACTACGAGAAAAAAAAAATCCGTAGGTTATGTTACCGCCAGTTGATAAATTTCAATACAAATGAGATTCTTTGAGGATAGTAAGAAGGAATCATACTATCACGGTTAAGAGATGTGTCTTTTAACAAATTCATATGTTGTCCAAATTTTATAATGTGAAATAGGTAATGAGTACATTTTTCACGGTGGCATATTGTTTCCGACACGATGCTGATAAAGTACCTCTTTCCGCATAAAATGTTCTCTCTCTCTCTCTCTCTCTCTCTCTCTCTCTCTCTCTCTCTCTCTCTCTCTCTCTCTCTCTCCCTCCCTCTCCTCTCTCTCTCTCTCTCCTCCCTCTCCCTCCCTCCCTCCCTCCCTCCCTCCCTCCCTCTCTCTCTCTCTCTCTCTCTCTCTCTCTCTCTCTCTCTCTCTCTCTCTCTTGCCCGTGCCCTCTTGCCAACAACCCCTTCCTTCTATCCACCGTCCTCTTACTCTCCCTACCCATTCATGCACAAACGTTTCTGTAAACTGTAGTCATGTTAAAATGTAGTAAAATATAGTAAAATGTAGCCTATGGTTGTTTTCATGATCTTAGACTGATTCTTGCTTGTCAAAAACATCAGTTACGATGAAGCCCCTAAAAACTTCGCGTGTGTGCTTCTCACATCTTTGCCTTCTTCACGTTCTTCAGCGCCTCCTCCGTTCGAACCACCCCCTCCCTCCCTCCATTCCACCCTTGTTTTTTTTTTTTTTACCTTGTCAGTTTAAATCTTAAGCAGGAAGTGGCTTTACGAATATTTTATTTTTGTTTTTTTTTTTCTCTACACAATTTCTCCTTTCATCTTTTCACCTTTCTTGGAGAAGCAGTAAATATTTCAAGCCCTCTCATCCTCCACCTTAGTGTCATCTTCTCCTTCCTCCTCCGTTCGCCTCTTCCCTCTCCCTCGCCTTTGTCGGCTTCCCCTCTCTCTCTCTCTCTCTCTCTCTCTCTCTCTCTCTCTCTCTCAACACTCACACACAAACCCACACGCACAACACGCGCGCACGCACCCACACACACACACACACACACACACACACACACACACACACACACACACACAGAGTCACACACATACACACACACACACACACTCTCACACACACACTCTCTCTCACACACACACACACACACACACACACACACACACACACACACACACTCACACACACACACACACACACACACACACACACACACACACACACACACACACACACACACACACACACACACACACACCATGCCTCCTTTCTCTCCACCCGCCCACTTTCCCTCATTTGTTGCAAGATTTATTAACTTTCTATTCATACTTTTGAAAAGAGAAACACATATCACGTCCTCAGCTCTTTTGGTTCATTTGATGCCAGCCATTCCCCCTCTTTGTTCAGTCCTTTTCACTGGACCTCCCTTAAACCCTCTTCACCATTCCCATCTCCACCCTCCTCTTCCCCCGCCCCTCCATTGTTTTCTTTTTCTATGCTTCCAAATGAAGAATAATTGATGGACACCATTTTCAGATTGCTCACACCATTCGGGCTTTTCCTCTCCAAGAGAAAGTTATAGGGAACTAGGACTGTGAAGGCGTTCAGTCTCAAGTCAGACACGGCTAACTCAATTTTCATACCGTAAAATAGGAGCGTAGTAACAGTGGCCAATTATTACAACTCGTATGGTCCACTGCCTCTTCCAGCTCGTGCGTGAGATTTTCCATGTTTTGTTTATGCGCCGTTTTCTCCATCTAGGACGGAGAGTTCTCACTCGCTTGTGCTCGAGAGATGATAGTGATAGCAGACACACCCTAGGCCTCGTCTGTCTCCCCCCCCTTTCCCGGTGGCTGCTAATTAAATTAGTCACCAAGCTGTTCGCGTGCCATTTACACGCGGGCATAACTTGAACTTGACGCTTGAAGGAGCTTTATGTCGGTCATCGGACTGAGGAGAAATGCTAAACTACTGAAGGCGCTACAGGGGCCTTTCTTCCCACTCGGGCTCTTTTTTTGCGACACTTTCTTCCGTTCCCCGCCTTCCCCCTTCCCTTGCTTTGATAATTCCAGCTTTGAAGTTACGGCTCATTTCGCAAGAATCATTAGGCCATGAGTCATAACTTTCCCGCCGGCGAGGTCGGCCAGGGAGCCTTTAAAAAGGGAGACAACCAGGAAACGCAGCTGAGCCCCTGGCCTGCCTCACGCCAGTACACCGCCGAGTGCTCCAGACAGTAAACTGGGATGGGATGGGGGGAAAAAAAAAGATTTTTTAGCTTCCATTTGATTATCATATTTTTTGCTATCTCATCTCCCGTGCTGTCTAAATGGCATTGCCCTCGCGCCCCCTTCTCGGGGGTCCCCTTTCCCTTCACCCACCGGATACTCCCTCCTATTTCTTCTCCACACACACTCAGGCTCGTCCTGCCGATGGCCCAGCCTCAGCAGTCCACAGGGGGTATAAGCATCACGTTGCCGTGAGGTCACGCACCAGGGGAGATACAGCATCAGCCCGCTCACTTGAGAGGGGGAATCTGTGCCGTCCAGCAAACGAAGCTGAAATGCACGTAGGGTCTGTTGCAAAGTGTTACTTTAAAACAAAAAAAGAGAGGGAGGAAAGGGATAAAAAGAAAGGGAAAAAAAAAAAAAAAGAAAGAAGAAGAAAGCAGAGAGAGAGAGAGAGAGAGAGAGAGAGAGAGAGAGAGAGAGAGAGAGTGTGTACTTTACATTTGATGAATGCACATAAAGTCGAGAATATTTGTGCTGTTATGGTAGAGGGATACACGTGATGCCGATTTCAAGTTTTTATATTGTCAAATAAGAATGATTCGAACGCAAACGTCAGTTTCAATGTTGAGTAGTGAATAGAAGGCGACGGGATCCAGACGTGATATCCGTGCATACTTGTATATTTTAGAAATGTTGTGACATGTCAAATCGCACACTCGGTACATGTGTGTGTCTGGTTGTTTCTATATCTCTGTCTGTGTCTGTGTCTGTCTGTCTGTCTCTCTGTCTCTCTACGCTTTTTTTTTTTTCCATCCCAACCCCTCTCTCTGTCTGTCTGTGTCTCTGTCTCTGTCTCTCTCTCTCTCCACTTCTCTCTCTCTCTCTCTCTCTCTGTCTCTCTCCTTATCCTTCCCTTCACTCCCTACCTCCCTCTCATTATATATTCTCTTGCTTTTATCTCGTCTTTAATACGTCTTTTGTGTTGAAGTGGATCAGGATCAAAGGGCGGATTCAGGATCCGTTCGAATTAGGTAAAGATCTGAGTGTTTCGGAGTTCTTCCGGTTCCCAGTAAACTATACGAACATACTTTCAATGTGTGTCACACTGTGCCCCATGGCAGAGGTTCTCTGGGTGGGTTAAAAAATGGTAAAGTCCGACAGGGTATTGGGCTTAGATACAGTGAACTGTTAGAAATTCTCAGTATCTAATGCGTGGCAAGGTGGAAGGCAGAGCCTTATTTTCCTTCTGATGCCCTAACCTTCCCTGACTCTTATCAGGTTTTCACCCATCGGTGCATGGACAGAGAGTTTTGAAGCCGTAAAACCCACTCCCACGAGTGGCTCGAACTCTTCTTGACTGCCAGTCCGCAGGTAAACTCTCCAAATTTGACTGAATGCCTCTCTCTGTGTGGACTTCTACGCCATAAACAAACGATTTACAGTCTTCATATATCATGTAGATGCGGCGCCTGAACAACTCATCTGGCTAGACCACCTAGCTACTGTATGGAACAAGAGGTTAGGAGTTCTGACCTATCCAAGGTTCATAAAATCAATTCATAAAAAAGAAAGAAAAAAAATGACACGTTGTCTGTTGTTTTGGTTGGTGGCCATGTACTGTTTGGTCCTGTGCGCTCCCATTCTCCATTCATGATTATCCCAGTCGGCCGTCGTACTTAGGGTGGGTGTCAGTGTTAAACCTGAATTCACCATCAGACAACGAAATGTAGATATGAAGTAAAAAAAAATTTAAAAAAAAAAAAAGAAAAAGAAAAAAAGAAAGAAAATTCCCGGACACAAGCAGGCATGTTGACGCAAACGGGTATGCACATGAGCCATTTGTAAGAGTATCATTGAAGATCGAAAAGAGAACAGAGCACAGATGGAACAGAAAACAGATGGCTTGATGTGGTTTGTATCAGATGGTCCACATGCAGCTGATCAAAATGACTTTCAATCCTGGACAGCTCATGCAACATGCTTTATACTTCAGATTTAAATTGTCTCTCTCTCACTTTGTCTCTTTCTGTTTCTGTCTCTGTTTCTGTCTGTCTGTCTGTCCGTCTGTCTGTCAGTCTTTCTCTCTCTCTCTCTCTCTCTCTCTCTGTTGAACTCTCATCTCGTCTGTCTGTCTCTGTCTGTCTCTCAGTCTCTTATCTCTGTTTCTGTCTCTGTCCTATCCCTTCCTCTCTCTCTCTCCCTGTGTGTGTGTGTGTGTGTGTGTGTGTGTGTGTGTTCTGTTAATATTCTCAGTCTTTCGTGAAGTTGGGCTGGCTACAGGAGCCCACAGCCGGGCTCCTCTCTGATGGACAAACAATGCAGACGTGTATCCTCTACACTGCAGGCGTCCACAGCCGAATTATACAGACGATGAATCGCCGCCAGGTAGTTTATTCACACCTTTACGAGTCGGCGATAAAAGCTTTGTTTCGCTTCAGTACCTTCAGGGACAGCTCAAGAGGAGACGTGCAGTGTGGCATGAAGCAACCCATTGACCGTTTCGCTGATTGTCGTCTTGGAATAAAACAGGAGCAGAAAAAAGCGAGCACTGAGGCTCAAATATGCCCCGCAGACAGGAGACAAAGGTGACACAGTCGCCGCTCCGCGACGGACAGGACACTCCTGTGGTGAATGGAAGGACAAAAGAACTTGCTGTTTCGAGCTACGCAGTATACCACGTCACACGCTTTCTCTGCCACACTCAATGTTCATGCTAATTGTGGAGGGCACTGTTTTGGTTTTACACAATGGTAATTCATTGGCGCTGTGTGAGTCCAAGCCCAGTTGTCCCTTCAGTCTGCTGTCAGGACAATCTCCATACTTTCCACTGTGTAGTATGAGTCATCCAGGCCGTCATTTCGTCAAGATTCATGGTGGATCACTGATGATTCCATGTATCTGTGCAAAATTAAAAGACTGGGGGAGTGTGTGTGTGTGTGTGTGTGTGTGTGTGGGGGGGGGGGGGGGGGGGGGGGGGGGGGGGTACTGTACATAATGCATGAAAAAAAATAGTGATACTACACATTTACAAACGATTTCTTTTCTGACATCTCCTCACAGATTACATTCGGCTTCTTTGTGTTGAAGATGCAGTGGTGAGGTGGATTTAAAAAAAAAAACCCAAATCAGAGATAGGGTTGTTTAAACCCTGTTATTCTTCTCTGTCTCATTTACTTTTACAAGCAGAAAATGTGTGTAAGGCTACACATTTGTAGAAGGTTAAGCTTTTTACCGAATTTTGTTAATTTTGTAGAGCTCAGTTTACTTGTCTGATATATGTTCTAGTATATGTCCAGGTCAAGTTTGAACAGTCTTTTTTGATAGATGAATCATGATGACAGATTTAGCAAAACAGAAATTTAATAAACGAGAAAGACATTACGTAAATAGTCAAAGTATAATGATCTCCTGATCAGGGAATACTCAAGAACTGCATGTGTGATATTTGGGAACCTCTCATTTTCACACACACACACACACACACACACACACACACACGCACGCACGCACGCACGCACACACACACACACACACACACACACACACACACACACACACACACACACACACACACACACACACACACACACACACACACACACACGTATATATATACGTTAAAAATACTGTTTAAAAATGGAGCATAAAAATCGACAAGCTTGTTTCGAGCCTCTTTCCTCTTGCTCTCATCAGGATATCCTTCCCGTACACGCTGTCGTTCTTTTATAGCGTGTGGTACCTGATTCCGTGACAATCTCATTCATTGCACGTGTGGTCTGTGGTTCTTGCTGGGTCTCTGTTCAGGTGGAGTGTGCTAACAAAGATTTCCATTTGTGCCTGCAATTGTTTACTATTTCTACTTTTGTGTTCAAAGTTGCTAGGTGGGGTTTACATAATATTAACCATTTTTTTCTGTGGAGCATAAGTTGCATTTTTTGGAAATATTGTTGTATGGAGTTGCTCTTTTTATGATTTTCCATGATATGCTGTAGTCTATTTTTTTTATCTTTAAGTTTCCAAATGTATTTACTCAGCTCTGTTTGGTTTTTTATATTTTTCTTTTTTTAAAAGACTGCTTATGATTTGCGTATCTGGTTTTGAAGTGTTTTTCAGTAATCCCTATGTATATTTCTTTTTCATTTTCTGATGTTACCGTAGCTTGGTATACAATGTTGTTGGGATCGTATGATGGTGCCGAAACATGTGAACTAGTCGGACTATTCATGCTATCCAACATCCAGAAACAACTTGGGAAGACAAGTCGGTCTGTACAGAGATGACGGCCTCGCCGCATTAAACAATAATCCAAGAACTATTGAAAACAAGAAAAAAGAATTATGTAAAATCTTCAAAAACACAACTTAAAAATCACAATAGAAGCAAACAAAAAGGTAGTGAACTACCTAGATATAACATTAGACCTCAATGACCACGTGTACAAACCATATAAAAAAAAAAACCAATGACACACCAATCTACGTAAATATCAAAAGCAACCACCCACCATCCATACTAAAAAACAATACCCAATGGTATAAACAAGAGACTATCCAACCTGTCATGTAATGAAGAAGTCTTCAATAATGCAGCAACAGAATACCAAGAAGCATTACAAAAAGTGGTTATAATTATAAACTACAATACAGCCCAGACAACAACACGAGCAGAAATAAGAAAAAAACAGGAAAGGAAGATCATATGGTACAACCCTCCATATGACAGAAAAGTAAAAACAAATGTAGGAAAGGAATTCTTTAAAATCTTGACAACATCATTCCCAAAAGAACACAAACTATTTAAAATATTCAACAAAAAACACCATTAAAACTATCATACTCATGTATGCCCAACCTTAAAAACATAATTGACTCATCTAACAAAATGAAAAGCAACACAACAAAGAAGGGTGACAAAAAGACATCTTGCAACTGTACTAAAAAAGAACAGTGCCCCTAAGCAACAAATGTCTTTACAACAACATTATATATACCAAGCTACGGTAACATCAGAAAATGAAAAAGAAACATATATAGGGATTACTGAAAACCACTTCAAAACCAGATACGCAAATCATAAGCAGTCTTTTAAAAAAAGAAAAAATAAAAACCCAAAACAGAGCTGAGTAAATACATTTGGAGACTTAAAGATAAAAAAAAATAGACTACAGCATATCATGGAAAATCATAAAAAA
>JADBJO010000663.1:267500-270000 GCA_016801955.1 Conus betulinus | reverse complement strand
AGAACAAACGTAAGGTAACGTTATCGGTAAGATTTCTTTAATCATTATAAATGCTTTTTGAATTGATACCTCACGCCTGGTGTTGCTCGCTTTTTTTTTTTTTTTTTTTTTTTTTTTTTTTTTTTTTTTTTTTTTTTCCCCCCCTCCTCCTCCCTTTTCACCTTCAGTGTTACTGGAATATATTCGTTTATTGTTTTGATGAAATGTCATTGTATTAACCATTTTTGATACTCCTGAGGGTTGAAAAATGTCACATTTTGTTACAAATTCTATGGAGTTTTTATTTCGTCTATTTGGTTTTTTGTTTTTCTTTCCTGAGCTCAGTCCAATATGATCTTCCGCGAAGCTTTGAATTGGATGACGGATTTTATTTTTGGAAACTTCCTTTTTTTTTTTGTTTTTCATTTAGTTAGCGTATATTTTAAAAACAACGAAGAATTCATGCATTTTTGTTGTCGCACTAGAAGTGTAAACAATGAAAAATGATAGTTAAAGTTGATACACAAATCATAATGACAGGATCAGCCGACAAACATACAAAAAGGTAGACTTATTTCTGTCTTCTCTCTCGTATCTACTCCTCTGTCGGCCTCCTTCATTTTTTTAATCTCTCATCGATTCACCCCCACCACCCCCACCCCAACTCCCCTGCCCCTTTCGCTTTGGCAGTGTTGGCACGGGATTTTAAATCTAATTTCGGCTGAGACCCGTCAGCACGTGAGACGACAAATATTGCCTTCCGAAAATAAAAGGCCAGCGACCAGGCATCGATCGGGTGACGGGAGGAAAATCAGCCCTGCAAAACTGCAGTCAGTTTATTCTCTGCAATCTAATAACAACCACCGCTTCGGTTTTTTTTTTTTTTTTGCTTCCTTTTTTCTTTCAATTTTTCTTTACATGTTTTCTTTCCCGCCGTAAACTGCCAAGTGGGAGGTCCTCTGTGTTTTATTTATTTATTTTTTTTTTTTATATCTTTCATTTTTATTCTCAACGGAGAGAATTCAGTTTTTACCCAGTGGGAAAACAGAGCGAAATTGTGTCAGCCTAGCTTTAAGAAGTGTCATTTTGAGGAGCAGGGGAAGTGGATTGTGTGAAATGACAGTCCTCTTAGTACGGACATGAGTGCGCACTGAAAGTCTTCTTTGAACATTTACTAGAACAGAGAGAGAGAGAGAGAGAGGTGGGGGGGAGTGTATATGCTGTGATTTCTCTTTGTTCGTTTTCGTTTCTTTGTTAGCAATGCGCGTGTGTGTGTCTGTGTCTCTCTCTCTCTGTATACATATTCTTGATAGTTCCGTTTAAAACTGCTGAACTGACGGCTCTGGTCTTAGCTCTGAGCATGGTTTCCGTTATCGACATACAAAAGTAAAAAAGTGGGACCGGATCTTATCCTGTTCACTTCCTGCTATCAGGCTTATTCCTGTTCCCAGCAATAACACCGTGTGGTCCCGGAATTTCACGGTGTATGTCTCTCTCAAAGACGAAGTCGACATGTTGTTCTCGTTTGGGATTCAGACCACTGGAGATTCGGAAGCTCCATGAGCCAGGGATTTCTGCAAGTTCTCTTCTCGGACTTCAAACCATGAATTCAAAGACACGTTTGCAAAGATCCCTGGGCACACTCACACACACTCACACACACACACGCACACGCACGCACACTCGCACACACGGACGCACGCACGCACACACACACACACACACACACACACACACACACACACACACACACACACACACACACACACACACACACACAAGAAAAATAGAAACTTTGAAATCCGTCTTGATTTACGGGGGTTCCTTCCACCTGTTTTTCAAATCCCGGAAGAGGAAATGGTGCTATGTTGATAGATACTGGTCAGACCTATGTTACTCGTTCTCATCCTTTGAAAGTTGAGAAGGCGTCATGGCGTACAACAGGTGATAAACCATTCAGCATTTAGCATCTTATTCAGTGCTGGAATGTATACGACCAAAGGCTCATACATATCACCGCAGATTGCACAAAATGTGTTTCTGAGATGGTCTTTCTGGTGTGACTTTTTTTAATTCATTTTGAAAGGCAATCCATATTTTTCATTTGATGTGACTCAGAGAAGTAGATGATAACGTTGTTTTACAGTCGTCTTTCAGTTGAAGGATATAACGTGATTTTGGAATTTTAGTCTTGAATCTTGCCGTTAGCCTTGATGTAGCTCCGATGTGCAGCTTAGCTATAAACAGCATGATTTGACAAACTGCAACAGTGAAGTCGAAGGATTCGAAACCCACCAGAACCCACCAGAACCGTCAATATGGATTGTATTATACCGCGCCAGCTGTTGCTCACAGTTGTGAAGTGTGTGCTTCAGGCTAAATTGGAAATACTGCATGCGGCCAAGTTTCACCCACTTAATGGACACGTAAGGAGGGACACAGCAAGCGTGAGAGGATCGCTAAAACAGCAAAGCGTCTACATACATTGAACCCACACGCGTCAGCACCATTTACCAGTGCT